>OZ030397.1:12576872-12731872 GCA_964023965.1 Melinopterus prodromus
GCCTCATATTTATGATACTGCAGGGGAGGGTGGGGGTTCTGAAACCAAAAGTAGTGGTTTTGAATTTGTTCCTTGGGAAGTTCTGAAAAATCTCTGATAATTTCTCGCAATTTTTCTTCAAAATCCACGACTTGAAAAATGTTAACCAACTTTTAGTGTCCACGTGTGGAAACATTTATTTATTTAAAGCCAATTTTTCTTTGCTTTGTTGCTAAGGATTAATGTTATAATGTTTTGTTTTCTTTGTTTCAGGTGAGTACCATTCTCATAACTTAAAGAGGATCTTCTAAAATGTTGCGGTAAGCTTTCATATTGTTAAAGAACAAAACTATTATTTAATAATAATTAATTATTGCTGACGTTTTGCGTCGTCAGAGCTAACTGAATACGGTATTCAATCTCAAAACTTTTATGTCAGAATAAGAGCAGCTGTTGAACTGCTGTCATAGGGACATCAGAAGGACATTCATACAGCTTTTTTTTTCACTAAAACTCAATAAGTTTTCTTTATCTGGAAGTTTCACTGTAACCGTTGTTTAATGAACATGATATTATTTTCCAATTATTATCCGATTAGAGAAAGCAATTACAACTTTCGGGCCATTCTGAATACATAAAGATTTAATCCTTTCCAACGCCCCCCCCCCCAGCCCACCCACGGTACAAAAAAAATCATCTTGCCTCGCCGCACATAAATAGTACACTCAATTAAACAAAGCTTATACAGTCTTAGACATTAATTCCGGACTTTGTTTCCCCAAATAGAATTCTCGCCCGCTATCGCCTTGTCCCGACAATGAAAGCTCCAGGTTCCCCAAAGCTCCTCGCCCGAGCAACCATTTCTTAAAAAAAAGTCACCCTTGCTGTTTCACACTCACTTTAACTTCGTTATTTTTTCTAAATAAACTCTCAATAACGCCTACACCAGGGTGGGAGGTTAGAAGGCACCCTCCCGCTACCGCATTCAGGGGGTAGCGGAATTTCTCTTGAATGAAAAGGGCCTATTATTTGCGGTGACGTTGGCGGCGTACTGGATTATATAGACTAGCGCGTCTCGCACAGCGAAAGCTTCAGTTCGCGCCGAGCTTTCGCAAGCACCGGTCGAGCTTTAAGCACACAGAAAAAGCTCTCGTCTGCCGATCGCGTCGTGGTTACGACGTTGTGCTTTCGCCGGTATTTCGAGTTGTTCTCCTCGAGTGCTTTCTATTTTTATCGCAAGAGGTAGCTTTCGTTATTTATTTATCTAAATGTTAATAGTTAATTTTTAATATGTAATTATGAGGTTTCCTCGTGGTTTAAATTAAACACCTGAGGCTTGCAAAGCTTGGAGCTTAAAAGCTCTGGGAGCCGGCGGGGCGCATAATTGGCCACTTTTGATGCAAGCTTTAATTGTCCGGCTATTTCGTTGGCGAGCAAAGTTATAAATTAATTTGTTGGTGGTTTGTTGGTATGTGTGTAATTCGAATGCGCTTTTTCCTTCCTACGTGTCAGATATTCGCTGTAACTACTTGTGTGCGATGTATAGTCAGTGCGCTCAAGCTTTAAACTCTTCAAAGCCTCTAATTTGATTTGTAGATTGTGATTTGTGGTCTATGCTGTGTGCTTTTAGAGGCATTAGATTTATTAATATTGACGAATTATGTTGTATTTGTGTCATCTATTATGTAATAAATTATGTAATAATAGATTATGGTAAACGTAAATATACATTAAAAATTAAAACAACATAGAAGTTAAAAATACTCAACTTGACCATGACGAATATAAGTTCATTGTTATTCTTGACTACCATGACCTTCTTGAGGTCACAAGTCATAGAATTATATTGGTTGTCAATCCGAGAACGGTGGGCAACCTACAAATATTGAAACATATTAGTTCTTATTTCTGTCTGGTGTTTATATTTAATTTTTTCTTGTGAATCGCCAAACATGAACGTTCATTTATGAACCAAATTACGCCATTTTCACCCCCATAAGAGCTGAAAATAGTACAAATTTCATATGATAAAAAAGACCCTCATATATAAAAATATACTGCTCAAATTTCAAATCTATAGAGTTAACGGGACTGTTCTTATGAAATTTGTCGATCTTTTACCTGATTATCTGCAAAAAGGACACCTAGAATTCGCAAAATGTAGGTACATGGTAATTTTAGGAGCTTTATATTTTACCAATAAACATGCAGTCATAACTTGACAGTTTCCGAGATAAGTTCCTCAGTAGAATTTTTGTTTATACAGAGTATTCCTCTTGAAGTGGACCCAACTCCACAAGGCACACTATGTGGTATGTTGACATAAGTTTTAAATCAGTACAAATTATATGCGGAATAAATAAAATGAAACTACCATTTAATGTAAGCATTTGATAAAAGACTTGAGCAAAAAATATTTGAGCAATGTACAAAATTACTTGTGCATTAAAAAATAAATATGCCATAAATTCATATAAATGTACATCAGAATAAATAATAGTGCATTTATATATTTAAATGTCCCTTTCAGAATAGATTTGTACGCTTAAATAAATAAATATGCAATACAATTGTTACCTACATAAAAATATGTATAATGAGGAGCTTAAAAAATAATTGTTTATTGAAAAAATATATTTCCAATGGTTTAAATAACTCATCATTTGAAAATATTATAAGCGACAATCTAAATTGTACCATGAGAAAATTATAATGCGCCCTACAAAGAATATAATGTGCATTAAGTTCTGCAACCTGTAGCGCACAAATAGCAAGCGCGTAAAAAGGTATCGAAAAAAGTGAGATAGAAAACGCGAGTTTTTCATTTTAACATTTTTAATGTTATATATTCATATTTATTGAATGCTCAATATGTATTATTTTACTGCACAAGCTATCCATTCTATGGCACAATATGTAATTTTGTATGTAACATATATGTACATTTATTTAATGCACAATATTTAATATTTTAATGCTCAAAGTATTTATTTTAATTTTTAATGCACATATCGATTTAAATAATCAACGCTTAAATCCCACCGTTTTAAATCAATATACTGGTCTACTGGGACAGAATTTTCAGTACTACGAAAAGTTGTACAGATATAGATAATAAATATACTGAGTTTCATCAAAATATTGAATTATTTTATCATCAAGAACTTGAAATTTGCTTTGTTACGGAAATGATAGAAAATTAAAAGAAATGCTGTTGAGAAAAATAAATTACCCGTACATACCAAGTTGCACAAAAATATTTGATATTTTGTGTTTTCAAGAGTTTAAAAATGTAAACTCAAAATTATTAATATTTGAACCAAATTTGGTTAGTATAGGTAATTTTTTGTTCTGAGCCTCTATGCTTAGCAACTGTTGACGTTTGGTCATAACAAACAAAAAGCAAGAAAATACCAAACATTTAAGTTTTCAATGACAAAATAGTTTATTTTTTACTTTATCATCCCATACTATGGATGATAAAGTAAAAAGTAAACTATAAGTATTGTCATCATGCCAAAAAAATCTGATGTGGTGAGGCACATGACTTTATCATACTACATACTCTGTTGACACCGGGTAAGTGTCATTTGAACGGTGTCACATGACACCTGTTATTGGGTGACACCTGTTATTGGGTGTAAAAAGTGTAACGATGTACAATATCCGAACGCAGCTTATATTGACAGAAGGTATTGTCAAAACATTAGCCTTTGACACTACCTACTGTCATTAGAATCAAAATATCTGTCATATCCTGGCTACTAGTTTTAATGCAGTACGACCGACCTTGATGAAATTGAATTTGCTCATGCAGCTAAACTATTGATTGTACCAAAAAATGTCATAGTCATAAAGTATTCAGAATTTCCTCTACTTTAACTTATTATTTAACTATTTCGACAAATTTCTAGAAATGGCGGCCTATTTGCAAAATCTTTCAAAAATGCGAAGACTAAACCTCCAGTTCCTTTGGACCCTTTTCAACAGAAAGCTTTTAAGCTCAAAGTTTGGTCATAAAATTTTGGATTTTAGCGGAAATATGTCTATTTGGGTCTCCTGAACATTTTTGACCAAGGTGCAAAAAGTGCTTGTGTATGTGTGTGTGTACCCTTTTTTGTGGCGCCAATTCCTGAGAAACTACTAAGGGTATCGGGATGAAACTTCATAATTAGAAATTTCATAACCAAACTTAGGGCTGTTCAGCTTGGTAAAATTAATAGCATGCAGCTAAACAGGACCTAATTCTATTTCATCGAGATCGCTCGTACTGCATTAAAGACCGTTACCCAGGATTTGTCAGATATTGTGATTTTAATTACAGTAGGTAGTGTCAAACGCTGATGTTTTGACAATACCTACTGTAAATATAATCAAAATGTCTCTAGTCTAGTTCTAAAAGTTTTATTTTAATGCAGACATGGCCTATCTCGATCAAATAGAATCTCATGCAGCTAAACTATTAATTTTATATATAGGATGATACATTTATGTACCTGGCCACATCAAATTGTGTTGTATTATTTCGTTGATATCAGTATGTATTTTTAATTCTGAACAACTTTTCTTAGCAAATTTTTATCGTATCTTCAGGTTGATATTTCATTAGCCTCTTCTTAACTATCTTAACATGTTATTTCTTTTTATTATAAATAATGATACTCTTTCATGTTTTCAAATAGTCGGACTACTTAAGAAAACACTCTGTATGTGAATACATTGTTATTGTTACGTGTTACAAAAATTACAAATTTCATCACAATCTTCATTGTCATCCGGCCAATACGAACTAATATATTGGTAGAAAGGCCAATTCAACCATATTTGCCTATTAATAATTCGTGACTCATACACGATATCGATGGGGACTTTTGTAATGCCCAACGAAACGTGTACAAAAGTTCAGTTGGGTTGTTTTTTTTTTTACTTTGACAAACTGTTGCAATGAAACAAGTTCATATATGTTTCATATCAATAATACGTAGTCTTGCCTAGGCGCTCAAGAACAATAAACAAGATCAAATTCGAATCCATTTATTGCAAAATTGTACTACCTTTGCAACTAGAACCATGGAGTAGGGGACCTTTTAGACTTTTCCAACCCCGTGATTGTTCAATAACAATTGATTACTATTCGTTATTTATTTTATCATGAAATATTGGTTTCATAAAAAGAACAGAAAACAGATTACTAACTTTTCCCCATATCTAAAGTTAATAAGTATATAAAGACGTGCAGACTTATCCCAAGTTGGCGGCGTTAGCTTACCATGCTTACCATGAACTTCTCAGAACCGTTAAGTTTCAAAACTTTTCGATTTTTCTACTTTATTTGCTGAAAATAGAACCTGGGATGGGCTAATAAGTCATTACGAATTTATTACTTTGATCACATTATAATAAGTAGGTATAATAATGGAGAGACGATCTGCAGTTTAGTAACACCTCGTATATATAATCGATAGATACAAGTAACGATATGGAAATTCGGCAAATATTGCGAGAACAAATCATAAAATTAAAGGTCTTATTACAATTTTATTTAAAATTTATTAACGTGTTCATTAGAAAGTTTATTTTTTGCCCTTTTTTATCAGCATATGAACAAAAAGTTTGCAAATATATCAATCTAAATTGAGCCCGTTCATTTATCAATTTCGAAAAGTGAACTGTGGGATTGAAAGAGGGAAATGGAATTTAATCATGGTATCAATGGCGTGAATTAATTGATTTCAGAAAAGCCGCTTAAAATTCAAGAGAATATTTAATCCTATTAAGGCTTTGTAATTGCCATGTGACCTTTAAATTTTTCATTCGCGTGTCATTTCAGGATTTAAGCTGTCAAGATGACGAAAAATTCATTAATGGTATATACCGAACGACAATGAATTAATCACATCTTCGTTCTCTTTCAATTTTCGAAGTAAAAACTTATACCTTATATTAGAAATTTATATTTTTAATTCAAATTACTTAATTTAATTACTTAGTTGTGGAGAACTCAAAGTTTATCACTTTTCTGGCACTTCGCCATGACGTTTTTAACAACTTTTTTCAATATTTTCTGCGCTATGTTTATTATGATGAATGCTTTACAAATTCGATTATCACCTTATTGTAGAGCTAATTTTTTTAAATATATAAAAATGGACAAAAATAATAGAATGATGTGTGACAACATTTTTGTCTGAAGTGATTTTACTCCATGTCAACTTTTTTGCATTTAAATAAGTAATCAATACAACAATTTATAATTTATAATGAATAATGTATCAATAAAATTTAAACACGCCACAAAATATATGACTAGTGAGAATAGCATTTAAAATCCGTTTTTTTAATGTTAAAAATAGGTTTTAGACAAGAGAAAAATTACGCTATATGTAACAATAATGAGTTGTTTTATTAAAAACATTGCCATTTACTTTACTTGACAATGCACAACACATTCGCCTGGTGCATTGCTGTGATCTCAAAACCATTTATGATTTTTTCCAATAACTAATGTTCCGACTTGAATGTTCTTTGTCCTTCTCATGCACGATTCATTTTTGGTCGAAATTCATTTGTTTATAATGAAACTTTATTGCGAATGGAACGTTTTTATCAATTTCAAGATGCAGTACAAACAGAATTGCATAATTTGGAACATCTATTAAACAATTTCCGTTCCAAGAATACCGATTTTCTTATTGGAACGTACAGTCATGGAAAAAAGTATGTTCGTATCGCTATCGCAGGATTTGAAAATAGTATGTCGGTTATATATTCGGTTATATATTCCCTCGGCCCGGCCGCTTCGCAAAAAGTTGTCCGTCACGAGGTGGTTTTTCGATGGATGTAATGTAACGGAATTTAGTTTATTTTGAGCGTGTCCGATCTTTTCCTTAATGTGTTACCTTCATTGCAATGTAATAACAGGCGTTTAAATTATTAACAATATCTTATTTTAAACGGCTCCAACTTCTGAAGGAACAGAGAAAACCAATAAAACCATATGAAACTTATTACTTTCTACTTTCTAGAAAAAAAAAACATTCTAGTTTCATCTTCTGTTCATTTATAATTCGAATTATTAAAATTTTACTTATAATTAATTAACTAATTACTTAAGAATACTGAAAATTAGGTTATTATGTCAATAATGATTAATGTCAAATCTTTTTTCAAATCTCAAATCTGTAGTAGTTTTGGACATAAGAGGGAACTAATTTTAACAATAATGTCATCTAAATGTTCTTTTAGATAGATATTTTGGTTTATTTATTTTTTAATACTAATTATTTCATATTTACATTCCATCAAAATTCGTCGAAAATTTAGAGCTTGCTTCTACAAGCAATTATCAATTTTTGTAAATTAGTGATATACATAATTGTCATTATTTTCAGTTGTCAGATATTTGAAAAATATTGCTGTAAAGTAAATACAAAATAATAATATACAAAATTGTAAAAAAATTCATGCTATACAAAATACATCCTTTCTGGTTATTAAATTAAACTGCAAAATATCGTTGAAGCTAAATATCTCGAAAACACCAGTAAATCACAAGTAACAAATTACCATAAATACAAATATAAAGCAATTTAATTTTATTGATTTATTTCTATATTGTGAATAAATGTTAATACATAAAAGTTCTGAAATAACCTTCAGTAAAAATATTCACCACAAGAAATTGTTGTATGCATTTATTAACGAAAAAAGCTATTAGATGCAATAAGTGTATAGTTTGTTGTGTTTTATCTTGAAATGAAATTTTCATTTTATGTTATATAATAAATTATGCTTAATAAAAACACAATTACATTGCAATGTAGGAATTACATTAATTTATTACACATTAGGCTAATAAATAGAAATATATAAATCATTATAAACCAATTCAAAGCATTCGAACAAGGTTTCTCAAATAATAAATTTCCGATATACGAGTATGCAGCGTAAACGGACAATTTTTTGCACTTAGCGGCCGACCGGCCGACTAGAGTAACAAAAAACTCGTACATGGATGTAACATCGACACACTGCTGAAATACGGATCAGAACATACTTTATTCCACGAGTGTACATATGGTTGCATTTTTGGAATAGGTACAGGTAGTTGTCACTATCAAAAAGTACTGCCATACCATCGTGCTACAATCTATTGGTTTGGGGAAAAAATCCTTTCAACGTCGATTGTGTTCAAACGCTGGTAACAGTCTGTACAAACACTATGCGAAAAATGTCTCAAACAAAAGCATCATTATTTTTTATGGAGGTATTATCATAATATGCGATAGAAAATTTATCTTTTCAATGAACGTTTTTTTAGAGGCCTTAGGAGAACTTTAAAATGAAATTAAACACAAATTTTTATATTTATATTAATGAATTGTTTTTTATTTGAAAGATAATTGTTTGGCATTAGCATTTAAATATGATTTCGGGCATGTGGCTCCCATGACTGGCGCGTACAAGGCGTAATCTAGAGGTCTAATTTTCACACACCTTTTGCAGCACTTCAGGCTGTATTTCGGCAATCACGCGTCGAATATTAGCTTCCAACTCTGCTCAAGTGTTTTGGGTTTATCGGCGTAGACATGTATTACATATCCCCAAAGAAAATAATCTAATGGCGCCATGTTAGCGTAACCATTTAACCAAAAGTGTGCTTCATCACTGTACAAAATTTTCAAATGATATCGTGGAGCAATGGCAATGTTTCCTTCCGCCCATTCAGCTAGTAGTCGGCGCGAACGTTGATCGTGTGGTTTCAATTCCTGAACAAGTTGAATTTTATATGCACACAAACCGAGATCCTTGAGCAAAATTGTCCATAAAGTGGATGGACACAAGTTCGTCAACACTACGCTGTACAGCAGCCCGTTGCATGCTGTACGGCGTCTTAAGAGATGCTTATTGTTCAGTAGAGTAAACGTACTGCGCAAACGATCACCAGTTTCTCGAATTAATCGCTCTGAACGACGATTATGATCACCATAAAACTCAAGTAATGCCCGATATGTCTCTCGAATTTACCGGTGTCTTTCAAAATAAATTTGATCAATTTGGAAATGTTGCTCTCGCGTCAGTCTATTCATGATGAATTGCCGAGAACACACATATTATTGGCTGCTGCACAGAACATTGTTGCCAAATTAGGTTTTTCACCTATAACATTTATTAATGGCGACTTGACGCTATTAGATTATTTTCTTTGCGGATATGTAAAGTCAGATGTCTACGCCGATAAACCCGAAGCACTTGAGTACTTGGAAGGTCTAAAGTACTGCAAAGCGTTTGTCAACATTTGACCTCTAGAGTCTAGATTACGCCATGTACGCGCCAGTCGTGGGAGCCACATGCCCGAAATCATATTTAAATGTTAATGCCAAACAATTATCTTTGAAATGAAAAACAATTCATTAATATAAAAATTAAAATGTGTTTCATTTCAATTTGAAGTTCTCTGCCTCTAAAAAGCATCCTTTACAAAAATAAGAACTTTTCAAGATAATTATTAAATGCTAAGATTAAAATGATCCTTCCTGTATATTTCGAATTGTAGTTGTTTTTGTCTATTATTATGTTATATTGTTCTATTTGCGCGGAACAATAAATATTAAATTATTAAAATATCTATAAATATTGTTTATATCCTACATGATCATAAAGTGATATTTTACATCTTCGATACCGGGGCAAAAACTACATCTTAACGCCCGTGTTCAGGATTCTTAGCGCCCGCGCGGGCATTAAGGGTTGCCAAATTTCAAATTGTAAATTTTAAATCGTCATTGTCGTTTATTGGCCATCAAGGTTATTCTGTGTGCCAATTAATTATCTGTATTGTCACTCAACTCCGAATTGTTTGTAATGTTATTTAACCCCGTAGATACACGTGTCACTTGATAACGTCAAAATATTTATTAATATTATTCAAACGGGGGAACAAAACCATTCTAGGACATAAAATTGTATATGCACCTCGGGCGTTACTTGATGTTTATACCCTCGGGCGAATATTTGACATGGCAACCAAATATGGCAACCCTTAATACCCGCGCGGGCGTTAAGAATCCTTAACGTCCTCGCGGGCGTTAAGAAGCAGTTTTTGTCCCGGTATCTAAGATGTGAAATGTCACTTTATGATCATGTAGGACTTAAATAACTATTACTGCTTATTTTTTATTGTTTTTTGGAAATTTTAAATTCGTTTACCTTTTTTCATAAGTCTGGTTTTGTATAATATAATGTGACCAAGTTTGGCAATGATAGCGAGCCGATTGTTTCTCGTTTGGCATATTTAAAATCCCAACCGCACAAACCTCTTTAATCCTTTCAGTTCCATTTTTATAGAATAACAACTTTTTTAACTTTTTCATCTCGAAATACATTTTTCGTTTAATACCACCCACCGAATTGCGTATTACATCAGATATACCACGGAAACGGTTGAAAATACGCTCGAATCGGACGTACAAAAATAATTTCAAACAATCCCTTTCGAAGTCCAGTTTGACCCGCAAAAGTAATCCAGCAACCCTGCCGCTTTCAAAAGAGCTTATTAACGATACCGCCCGCGCCACTGTAAAAACCCCAAACCTTTGATGAAGTATCAACTTAGTAACGAAGGAAAACCAAAAGTTTTTGTTTTATTTTCGAATAAAGGCGGTAAATTAAAAAGTTATCTTTGACTTCCTGTCGTAACTCACCGTAATATATCACACATACAGGAGAGTCTGTGTAAACCGAGATAGGTTCGTGATTAAAGCCACCAACAAAACGGCACCAACCTCCACCAAGTTAGTAATTATGCGCTCGGGGACAGCCGGCGGACGCAAGAAATATAAGCGCCCTAAAGGGTTAATGACACCGAAAATATTTGCGCCATTTATCCCACCAACGGATATTAATATCACCAGCTTTTGTATAGTAGCTAAACTCACAAAGAAAATGTAATTTAGCGGAATACTGTATGTGTGTATGGCCCTTTAAGTAATCAAATAACACGTTGTGTTAATTGTTAATTACGTTTGCGAGTTAATGTTTTACTCCACAATATAGGTCACACAACCAGGAAGTTTATGAAATTGAGAACATTCGAATCAAGTTATCTGTAGATTTAGTTATCTAAGTAGATTTAGAAAAGTTGTAAATTTTTGTTCTAGTCTATTTTATTTATGTGAAAGTAATCTTCACAACAAAAAACATTTGCCCCTATTTATTTCATTTGGATTTCGACGAGCCAGTCTGAGCCACTTTCTGCGCAGTTTTACATCTTGCGGAACAGCTACAAATAGGTAGTTCATGCGGAGGTTTTCTTGACGTATTTGTACATTGTGAAACTACACACCATTTATAACCCATTTTTATGTATCAATTGTGAAAACCACATATCATACAACACAATTATCAATCAGAGACGATGCCGATGATTACCGACTATATGTGCCGATTGGTGTGGGCCGTATGTTGGAACTATACACCATTTATAACCCATTTGTATTTATAAATTGTGAAAACCACACATACAACACAATTACCAAACAGCGACGATGCCGATGATTACAGACCATATCGGCCGATTGGTGTGGGCCGTATGGTGTGACGTCACAAGAATCACGTGATTTACGTACAACAGAAAGTGGCGTACTAGCAGGACTTTTTGTGACTCAATTTTTACCGCTTATTTTTATGAAAAATTCAGGAAAGAATTAAAAAAAAAATGCGTTTACAAAGTAGTATTGACGATAGAAAACTGCTCGATGCAAATGTTCAAGCTTGGCAATTTTTCTCAATTGACTTTCAAAAATGGAATTTTAAATCTTAAATTGAAAATAATGTGCTTCTTTAATCTCCTTACTACTAAAAAATAAGTAAAAAAATTAAAACTAGAGTTTTAAAAGATGCATGTTTTATATGAATCAGATTAACTAATGCAATTAGCTAATTTTTGCAAGAAAATTGAAAATCGAAAATTATATTTTTGAATGTTATTTGTTGTATTATAAAAAATGTCTCTTGAGGAAAAGTTTGTCATAGGTTAATAATTATTTTTCGTGGTGTTGGCATTGGCATTATGGTTTATCGAACACTTTTTTAAAAATTGTAATCAAATCAGTGTAATTAAGTAAAAATTTACTAAATAACCTACACCCTACAAATAAAATATTAAATAATAGTATATTATTTGACGAGCACATAATAAAATCGCGAGTATCATTCGAGCGATTTATATCCGTTATGTGCGAGTCAAATACGACGTTTTATCTACGACTCATAAATTCCATTTTAAGCAAGATATTTTAAATGTATTTGTCAATGATGGCGAGGCAAACTGACACATAACTGTCATCCACGTACATTTTGACAGACTTTGACACTAGCGCTGTATAATGGTGACAGTTAGCGCTAGTGTCATTATAATCATTGGCGCGTATAATGATGGGGATTATATGGTCATAGATACGTATGCAATGAACTTATTATATGTGAGTCGTAGATAAACAAAATTAATTCAACAATATATTTAAAAATAGCGTATAGTGTTCTGTTAACGGTTACTTATTGTTGTTCTTATTCTAGATGCAAAATTAACTAATTAATTAGTTTTTGGTCTATTATTGGTTGTTATAAATAATGAAACTTTCTCATTCAGTAATCTATTATTTCTTCGGGTCTTTCAAACTTAGGAATTAAGCTAGGAATTGATTTTTTCGCGAGCATTGCCTTGATAATAATTGTTTTGTTATCTGTCATATCTCATATCGCTAGTTTGCTATGTATGTATATTGGCACAACACAGTCCAAAGTTAATAAATTTAACAGGAGAAACATTTGAAAACTATGTTTAACACTAGTACAAAATTGCACATTTATCACATATTATATTTTTTCTACTTTGCGATTGTTATAAACTCATAACAAAACCGCTTTCGGTGTCATTATGAAAACACTAGAACGAAAACTTTTAGTAACCCTTAGGCCGTGTGCACATGGGGCAACCGAAAAGAAACTGTAGTTGCGTGGATACCAGGAGACTGGGCAACTGGGCTACTCAAGTTGCGCCTTGTCCGCACACGGTATATAGCCATACAGTCGCGATCCATATAAGGTTATTCGTCTCTGGCCTCAAATCGGTACATTCTTGGGTGTGATCATAAGAAGTAAATAAAAAATCAATAATTAATAAATAATTAATAAATAATTATTAAATAATTAATAAATAAATAATTAATAAATAAATAATTAATAAATAATTAATAAATAATTAATAAATAAATAATTAATAAATAATTAATAATTAATAAATAAATAATTAATAAATAATTAATAAATAATTAATAAATAATTAATAAATAATTAATAAATAATTAATAAAAAATTAATAAAAAATTAATAACTAATTAATAAATAATTAATAAATAATTAATAAATAATTAATAAAAAATTAATAAAAAATTAATAAATAATTAATAAATAATTAATAAATGATTAATAAATAATTATTAAATAATTAATAAATAAATAATTAATAAATAATTAATAAATAATTAATAAATAATTAATAAATAATTAATAAATAATTAATAAATAATTAATAAATAATTAATAAATAATTAATAAATAAATAATTAATAAATAAATAATTAATAAATAATTAATAAATAAATAATTAATAAATAATTAATAAATAATTAATAAATAATTAATAAAAAATTAATAAATAATTAATAAATAAATAATTAATAAATAATTAATAAATAAATAATAAATAAGTAATAAATAAATGAAAATAAATCATAAATAAAATGAAATAAATACATTATAAATACATAATAAACAAATAAATATGCTGTCAATATAGCGCGTCACGAAGAGATTGGGCAACGCGCGACCCAGCATGTCGGGTCTCTGAAACTCGGATCGCGTCTGTCTCCCAGTCGCCGGTACTTGTGTTGCGCCGTGTGTGTTGAGTCATTGAAATATACATGCACGTACCCTAGTCGCGCAATCTCCTGGTATCCACGCTACTACAGTTTCTTTTGGGTTGCCCCATGTGCAGACGGCCTTAGTTTTCCAAGATTGATGAAATTGACGTTAAGTGTCAAATAAGGGTATCAATTCAAACGCAATTAGCTCGCCTCAATCGTATTTGTGAAATTTACCACAACTACTACCTGTTGAAGGAAAACTACTCGTTCTATTTGGGCACTCCTCGCTACGCTCGTCGTAACCAAAACCAGTATTGCGCCAATTTTTTTCATATACTTAAAACGTGTATTAAAATAGACTATTGAAATATGTTTCCTTGGCAAAAACTTAATAATATTAGTAACTTTAGTGCTGTGGTTATTATATATATAGTATGACTGATCTAGACTTTTTTAACCAAATAGCTCATTGTTTTAACAAAACAAAACTGTACTCAAATATTCCAAAAAATGATTAAAACCGGGTTCTAAGAATTGGTATGACTATGAAAGAATTGCTAAATTCGAATTTACAACTTGAAGACACAGTTCGTATCGTGTCAGCAAGATTCATGATTTACTAAATTCACCAAGCAGTTCCACCCATAATGTGTCGATTCTTTCTTGTAATATTTATTTTCCACATGAAATCAAACTATTCTTTAAATTGAAGTTTTTGAAAATACTTATTTTCCTAATATTTATTTAGGAGAAATATTGACCTTTTTATATATTTATAGTTTTAAGTTACATGATTTGGGAAGAAATAATTAGAACAATTATTATTAATTATTATTAAATGTAACAAAATAACATACAAAAGTACATGAGTTTAAATTTTATTTCCGACAATTACCACAGTATGATTTTCTTACTTACCTCAAGAAAATATTTATGACATTTATTAATTTTTATGCAAATTTTGATTTTAAGCTTTTGGACAAATCTGAATTTACTATTTACTATTTTATATATTCCTTGATTTTTTAAAATTTAATTTGATACTGCTGTTGGGATTACATTTGAAGAAGTTTGGTGTTTTTTTACTGTAGATTTGGCTAGTGCAATATAACGTCTAACACAAACTTTTATGTCAACATTAAAAAAAAAAAATCTGATGTGGCCAGGCAAATGACTTTATCATACAAAATATAAAATTAATAGTTTAGCTGTATGTGAATCTATTTGATTGAGATAAATCGTGTCTGCATCAAAATTAAACTAGTTAGCCAGGATTTGACAGATATTTTGATAGTCAATAGTATTAATAGTAGGTAATGTCAAAGCATCAGCATTTGACACTACCTACTGTCAGAATAATAGTTATTTATCTCGCAAGTGCCGAAAGTACGGAATAGCGCGACGAGCGGTGATGCGGCGAGTGAGATCAACGCTTTCCGCCGATGGCGGAGCGTCGCCGTCGCATGTGAGCGAGTCGCGCTATGTAGTTTTCGGCAGGAGTGACTTCAACGTTTTTTGTGTTGCTTTTTGAGAATGAAACGTATTTATAAAAAATCACAAATGCTTATATTTCTGTACAGAAAATGTTAGGTTGATACCACTTCTACGAAACGTCAAGTTTAAAAAGCTAATTCAAATTCTGACAGATTTATATTCGTTCATGTCACATCCGTACCAACATACTAAAATATAACTACACTCATCGCTATACTTTATTTACAATTTTCTCAATTTATCGTTTTTACAATTAGATATAACAACGGGTTGATATTTCTTATCAACAAACAATCAAATTTGTGATCTTATTTTATTTGAATTTTGTACTTTCCGCACTAGAGCGGCAACGTTCCATAGCGGCTCTCCAACCTCTGAAGGAATCGCCTGTTTTCGAGTGTAACAGCCATAGACATTTCTGTGGTGACAGCACATAAAAATATTTGTCAAAATCCTGGCTACTATTGGGCTACTATGTAGTTTCATATCAATGCAGATGCGACCGATCTCGATCAAATAGAATTTGCTCTTGCAGCTAAACTATTAATTTTACCAAAAAATGTCATAGGCATAAATTATTCAAAATTTCCTCTGCTTTAATTTATTATTTAACTATTTTGACGAAATTACAGAAATAGCGGCTCAATTGCAAAAATCGTTGAAAAATGCTAGGAGTAAATAGCCCGTTCCTTTGGACCCTTTTGAACCAAAAGCTTTTCAGCTCTAAGTTTAGTCATGAAACTTCTAAATATGAACTTTCGTCCCGATTCCTTTAGTAGTTTCCCCGAAATCGTCTCCACAAAAAACGGGTACACACATACACACACATACACACACAGACATTTTTTTGCACCTTGGTCAAAAGTGTTCAGGGGACCCAAAAAGACCTATTTCCGCTAAAATCCCAATTTTTTTTTCGGCACGATTACAATACTTTACCATACTGCGTATGATAAAGTAATAAGTATTAAAAAAAAGTCAACACAGCTTTTATGTTCATGCGATAATGTTATTTTTTATTATTAGAAATCGAAAATTTTACATAATTGAAATAAAGAGAATAGATAAAATGGCCCACTGTATATAAACGTAGGACTGGACAAACTGATTTTTAAATTAATTAATCAACAAACACCCACTTTAACACGGACAAAATCACAAATCGAAACGTACGGCGCGATAATTTTGATTTTATGTTGACATTTAGAATTGGCGAAGCGTATAGGTCAGGCCCACATGTTGCTGCAGTAATTGCATTTTTCGAAACGCCCACCCGAGTATGATTTAAGCGGAGATATTAAAATCCTGCAGGCACTGCTCTAGCTCCGGCGCTGCTCGCAATTCGTTACTGCCAAACGCGACGTGTCAGTTTTAATAAATGACCGCGACGATAAATTATTTTTTCAGAAGCTAAACATTTCCTTGATTAAATCAGTAAACCGTCGTTCAAAATTCCCGGGTATCCGTCCCGTATACAGCCGACACATTGTTCTCCGAAATTACGTTTTGTTTATCCTTGTTGCTTCTATTCAAACATGGATGTTATTAATTTTCGGTGACCGGTTTTTCAGACAATTTTAAACTTTGCAATATTTGGTTAAATTGAAAAGTAATTTTGTTGCGTACCATACGTAACAAACAATACGCGTATTAAGTACTTCTTTTCGGCTGTATTTTGGCTTATTTGAAGACATACGGTTTGTTTGATTCGGTCAAAGTTCCGGATTTTTCGGTCACTGAATTAACTTCCTAGACCTTTTTTTAGATAACCGCATAACGACCGAAATTTTGTGTTTACTCAAAAAAGCTCTCAAGCATCACGTTTGTAGTGGTCGTTCGTAGTCAACGAGGAATCAGATAGCATATTTCAATTTGAGATAACATTAAAGCTGACAGAAAAACCATGGCATTTTTTGTTTCTTTGGGCGTCATAATTTGACATTTCCTAAGTTAGTTTTGCTTAGGTAATTTATCTTTGGTATTTTTTTATAAAATGATTCGTTTGGATTTTCTAAAAACCAAAAATAATGGTGTGTCCGAACGGAAATGACTGATGTTTTCCTTTACAAGAAGGATCCTATCAAACTGTTCTTATTTTTTTCTCTGCAAATAGTGTTATTAGAAAGTAAAAGTCATTGGGAGTAAAACATTTAATATGGAACTAATTGTTTTTCTAATCTTTAATTTAATTAAAACATAAATAAAAAACAAGTAAATAATAAAATACATATCAAACAATGCGAAAATGAACAGAGAACACAAACTAAAACTGTACGATGATATCCTGAAATTTTTTTAACTCTCTGTGTTGGTTTGTTTTGCCATTTTTTACGAAACACAGTATAAAATAAGCCCTTAGTCTTCTTCAGTCTGCCCTCTCTCCGTCCTCTGTATTTGAATGTTTCTTGCATCTGAAATTTTTTGCGTTTTTCTTGGCGCAGCTTTTTATTGTGTCCTTTTTTCGCTTCCTTTCTTATTTCTCTAGAATGGTTATCTTTTGTGCTTCCGTCTTTTTTATTAACAAATATTCTCTCTTAGCATTAGATAATAATGTTACAGAAGAACAATTTCTTGTTACTTTATTTGGGCGTTTCAGGCCAGAATAATGATTTTTTAATGAGGATGGCATGAATTCAACTGTTATCTCCAAAGGTATAATAGTGTAATAATTACGGATTATAGATGCCCGTAATTCCGACACAAAATGCGTAACATTAATTGTAATATAGCAAACGATGTAAAATATGTTATTTTCTTGTGTAAAGACAGCAGTAATATTACTTCTAACCATGAACACAATTCCGACACACATGTCTGATTTAACGACGGGCTATATTCACATGTACCTAATTCCGCCATCCCTAAATTTGTAAATAATAGTGGTTAAGAGTAGTACACCGTAATATTATGAAAATATAAAGCAATTTTAGTCAACCTAAATAGATATTATTAGAATTATCTTAATTACTGATTTCCTGTAGCGATGTAAAAAGAAGTCGAATTGCAGTTACCTTATAAGGAAAATGTCAAGTTTTAGCATTTAATTATGAAATAATGAAATAATGAATTTATTTCCCCATTTAAACACAAATTACATACAACAAAAAACTAGGAAATTAAACTGACCACACTTACAAGTAATTGTGATCAGCGAAACTTAAAATATAAACTAATTTCTAACTAGAGTCTAGTCCAAACCAAAAAATTAAAAAACCAATTTTAAAGCCGCCAGCGTGGTGCTACAACAAAATAACCAAACTGAGCCAAATTGGCACCCATACAAGAATCCACACATATATAACTTAATCAATAAATCTCCATTCACAACCTTAACTAACAATGCTCATGAATGACCCAATATCATTGATACTCAACAACCATTCCTTTATGCTGCACGAAAAAGACTTAAAATTATCGCGGTGCTTTAATTTAACTGGCAATCTGTTACAAAAATGTGGCCCCAAAAATTGGAAAGACCGTTTAAAAATATCTTTATTTACCTTAGGGGTTCCGAAAATTTTTTTTATTACATTTCTCGTACTGTAAAACAAATCCTGAGTTCCAGTGTTTCCAGATAATTTATAAAATGTTCTCAGTACTTTAAATACAAACAAATTCTGGATGGGCAATACCTTCAACCTGCTATACAACGGAAAAGAACTCTCTCGCTTATTTTTTCTTAAGATAATTCTCATGTAAAAGTTTTGTGTAATTCTCAACCGATCAATCAGAGTCTTATATGTCCCTCCCCAACAAACCACAGCATACTGCAGACGAGAATGGATCAGAGCGAACTACAGCGATCTAAGCAAAACCTCATCGCAATAATTACGCAAGTAATAAAAAGTCCCAATGAATCTCCTCATCCCATTATGCAGTTCGGAAATATGCCTCTCCCAAGAACACCTCTCGTCCAGCACAACCCCCAGATATTTAAAACTGTTTACCCTCTCTACCTGTTCACATGCACAATTTATATGCAAGCAATTCAACTTGGGAAAAACCGCTGGAGCCTCAAAATCAAAACTCTTAAAACCAAAATTGATGTACTTAGTCTTACTGACATTGACTTGCATCCTATTTGTGTGACACCAATTACTTAAAACGGCAAGATCACTGTTCATCGCACCATGCAGCAACTGTGAACTGCCACTTGAGTAGAACAAAACTATATCATCCGCAAAAGCCTGGACAGAGCCTTGAAAGTCTTTCAGTAATAGGTCATTTATAAAAACCAGGAAGAGTGTTGCAGAGATAACAGAACCCTGCGGCACCCCGGCCACAACGGGTAGGGGCTCACTGTGGCAGTCCTTGACCCTTACTTGCTGCCTCCTGCCGTTCAGGAAACCGCGAAACCAATCCAGCGCAACTCCCCTTACTCCCACCGCTTCCATCTTTTTCAATAAAATCTAATGGTCTACCATGTCAAACGCCTTTTTGAAGTCTATGAATAGAGCAGAAGCTTTTTTGTTGTCATTGAAACTATTGTAGATCTCACTTGTAAAGTTCAGCAATGCGTCCTCAGTAGATTTTCCCTTTTGGAAACCAAAGTGTGTAGAACTAATCAATTTTATTCTATCAAAATAACTAACTAGCCGTTTTTGCATTAGTTTCTCCGTAATCTTAGAAAAAATTGAAAGAAGGCTAATCGGTCTTATATTGTCCATTTTAATGGACTTTGACTTCTTGAAAAGGGGAACTACTGTACTTAGTTTTAACATTTCAGGAAAAACACCTCGTGTAAAACCCAAATTAATGATGTGAGTCAATACAGGAACTATGTAGTTAGAAATTCTTTTAATGAAAATAACGGTAAATCTATCAAAACCAAACGATTTTTATTTTTCAAACCTTGGATAACGTTCATAGTCTCGGTCTCAGTTACAGGCGATATAAAAAACGAAACAGGTTGAGGCTGAAGGCTCAGATTCACAATGTCAGGGTCACCGACAAGACTGTTGTCAGTCAGAGCCACGCTGACAAGATAACTATTTAGCTCATCTGCTGCAATCGGCGGATCAGAGACCAGCGTGCCATCCTCCAGTTCTATTTCATCAATGCCTGTGTTACCCTGTTTTCCCATTAAGCTATTGATTAATTTCCATTGTTGAGATGGATCACCTTCACATTCTTCAAATTTACCGGAGTAGTATCGCTTCTTTATAAAATCAATCTCTAGATCCAAACCAGCACAGAAACCATTATAATAATTTTTAAAATTTAAGTCGTAAGGTCTTTTTTTGATTTTTTTGTAAAGCTGATTTCTTTTTTTAATCTTACGCAACAACCTCTCCGTAATCCAGGGGCTCAACAGTTTAGCCTTTGCAAACTTTCTACTATTCACTGACACAACCATGCTATACTCAGAACATCGCTCAAAACATCATGAAACTCATTAAAACACAAATCTACATCATCACACAAAAGCACGCCCCCCCAATCAACTGACTCCAACTTAGAAAAAACTTGATTGTAATCTATAGACTTTTTAGCCATTAGAGTATTTAAGGAGTCCTCCTCCAAAGTAACCCCAGTCTCAACAAGTCTCAGACCCAATAGACAGTGATCAGTAAGATCTATATCAAAAATTGCAGATTTAAAATTATGTATATTTTTATTTCTTACAAAAATATGATCAATGCAAGATTTTGAATTCAATGTTATTCAAGTAGGTTTATTAATTAACGAAAAAAATCCATTGTTGCCCATTAAATTCAGATAATCAGTTGAATTATTATTTTGTTTCAAAATATTAATATTAAGATCCCCCACAAACACTGTATCGCCTGCCAAGTGCTTAAGATACTCCTGGAGTTCATCCACAAAAACTTTTTCTGAAAACTCCTGCAGTCTATAGACACAACACAATTTGAAACGATATTTACCCAGTCTTAAATCCAGTATCAACGTATCTGCACACTTCATACTATCGATATCAGTCGGAGATGTTAAGATGTTTTCAAGTACATAGCATACTACCCCTCCCGATCTATAATTGTTATTGCAGCATGAGTAAGTATTGTAATTTGGCAAACTATAAACATTCAACTCATTCTCACCGACCCAGACTTCACTCAAAACAATGATGTGAATTGTTTCTCTTAAACGAGAAAATTCCAACAAAAAGTTATCGAAATTCTTTCTTAAGCTTCTAATATTACAATGTACAAGATTGAAAATAGTGCCCTTTCCGTTAATTGGTTCAAAAAATTTATTTTCCAGAGTAGAGTATTCATTTACATCTATATCCGCAATAACTATAAAAACGTACTACTATTACATAACTTAACAAAAACGATTTTACTTTAGTTTATTCATTTCAGCGACACTATTTACCTTGTAACGTTGCTCCCCATCAGATTTTCTCACATAAAATTTTCCCTCGCGGCACCACACAAAGGTAAAACCTATTTCTTGGCACCGTTTCTTGAGTTTGGCGAGAAAGATCTTATTGTCCGGTGATAGATGTTCATTTACGTAAAGTTTATTCTTGGGAAAGGAAGCGTTCACTCGGTCAGCGGTTAGCTGCCTCCTGTTTTCTTTGAATTTACCAAGCCACGTGTCCCTCACAGCCTTATTGGTGAACTGGACCACCAGGGATGGGGCCCGGCCTGTCTTGTAAGTTGGCACCCTGTGCGCCGCGGCGACCTTATCAAGAACAGTTAAACTTTTAGGTTATATTCTGACCGTTAGAACATTGGTAGAATAAGAAACCATTGTGGGTTGAAAAGTATAATGTCAATTCAAGAAACCGGATGTCCTAAAATAAAGTACAGTGTTATAGATTTTTTATTTTATCCAACTAAACACAAATGTGTCGGAATTTAGGACAGTGTCTGAATTTGGACGTTTACCTTATATTAGCTTCCCGTGACGTCATTTTCACAACTCACATTCAAATTTCAAACAGCGTGTTCTCTTAAATTTTAGTAAAGTTTGGCATTTTATTTGTAAAAAGAGTATCAGTAACAAATATTCTTTGTAGAAATATATTAAACAAAAAAAAACCGTGTAATACTTTTGGGAATTCTTTTTGAACGTACGTCATTTTTCATCTATCGAGATATAAGTTTTCTTAAAAACTTGATGAAGCTAATCCCATTCGGCCAAAAGTGGTTGCAGACAACATCGTAGTTGAACATCATCGTAGTTCTACAAGATGGGCTGTCAAACGCTTCTGTTTAAATATTCTTCAATAATTGAGAAAAAAATTGAATAGTTTGTTTAATACCGGCCTACCAGGCATTTACTAGATTTATTTGAGGTGATTTGAGGGACTTTATCTAGTGAGTGGTATTTTTATTTGTTTTGTTTTTATTTGAATTGTCAACAGCAGTAATATATTTGGTTCGCTGTTGTTGTCATCTGTTACTGTTCAGAAACTAAAGCTGCAAAACTTTAAATAAAAAAACACAATAGTTATAAAACCATCTTTGTCTTTGCAAATGTTTTTAATAATAATGTTTTACAAATGTCAGAGAGGCTTTTATTACTATTTTGCATGATGGACAGTTTAAAAAAAGGTGTTGGAAAATCTAATCAACAAAGTTTTGGTTGTTTACTCATTTTGGTTGATATTTATGACACCATAACTCGCTTATGCGGCCGAACATAACACTGAAAAGTAATTACGCTTAAAAAGTTTCGAATGTCTGCTACCGATGCGATGAGTCGAACGTAAATATTTACCCTCATATACATACATATATCCATTAGGGTTAAAAGGGACGTCCGCGTCTAAATGATATTATTAAAAGGGAGGACGCTCACTCATTAACACTAGCGTTATTATTTCCCTGGAAATTGGATTTCTGCTTGAATTTCGGGGTGCAGATGTGCTCCCTAAACTAATTACAGATCCATCCTTCGAGATAATGTACACACCGAACGTTCAACCATCCATCTCTTCTTCATCTTACCATCGTAAATTAAGTAATATATCTCTTCATAATATACGCATCCAGTCCTTTAAATTCATGCATGAGCTATACTAGTCTAGTAGAGTAAATATTCGTTATTAAGTACATCATGTTGTGTATTTGTACTACATCAAATAGAAATGATAAATACAATTAGTAAACCTCAGATATGAGTTTCAATATTGCCACATTGCTAGCATTAAACTGAACATTGGATTTATATTATAACTGATCTTGGGCCCACGCAATATGTACAAGCAATATTATACACGTTCCAAAATTTGCACTGATAGAAAAGCCAGAATAGATTACAGTTGTGTTGAAAACAAGATGTACCCATTCAGCAACAAACAATTTTCGATGTAAGATTAGCTTGCATTACATTATTGAAATCAAAGATTATGTCAAACTGGAAATTAAATATTTTACTTAAGTAAGTAAGTAAGTAAGGCCGAAACAAACAAAAATTTAAACTATAGTATATTACCGTACAAATGAAGAAACCAAGTGTTTTCACCAGGGATGTTAAATTACGGTAATTAATTTTTTTCGTAAATTTCAGTTGAAATTAAAATTATTAATTTGAGATATTAAATTACCACGGAAATAAAATTAAAAATGGTAAATTACGTTGGCTTAAATTAGGCTGGTTTAAATAACCGGGTAATTAAAAATTCAAAATGTTCAATTAAACCGACGTTAGTACCGATCACTGTA
This sequence comes from Melinopterus prodromus, assembly GCA_964023965.1. NCBI lineage: Eukaryota > Metazoa > Arthropoda > Insecta > Coleoptera > Scarabaeidae > Melinopterus > Melinopterus prodromus. The sequence goes on from OZ030397.1 coordinate 12,600,907, forward strand.
GGTTATGAACGCTACTTATGTTAATAAAAATGTAGGGTAAATAAAATTCATTATTTTGAAATGCTAAATTTCTGTACTTAATTTTTCAGTAAGTTACTGCTGAAATTAAAATTATCACATTCAAATTTAAATTAACACGTAATTAAAAATTGTAATTGTAGAATTTTTATATTTGCTTAAATTACCAAAATGATAATTACCGATGACAGTTATCTACGTAACGAAAGTTGGGTACAGCCTTATAAGTCATTATATTGTAGATAACCACCAATCGATGATGCTTTTCCTGATTTAATAGTAGTAATTCATTATTAAAATGAAAGCAGAGTCTACAATAAAAATAAAATTTATAAAATGGACAGCCTAACAGCATAACGCCCGGTTTCACAAACAATGATCACATTTTATACGGATCACCAGAACATTTCTCTAAATCATGAATTCGATAGTAGATAGATGGGCTCTGATTTAAAAGGTGCAGCATTGGCTCCGCTGAATTAAATATTTAAAAATCCGGAAATTACCATTAATTACGGTAATGTATTTAGTAATTTACCCGATAAAGTACGCTTTTACACCCCTAAGTACCTCCCAGGCAAAGCACAAACAACAGTGCACTTGTCGACTGCTGAGGAGTGGTGGGGTACACGCAACTACTGATAGGAGGTTTTTGAAATTAATTTATAAATTTCGGTAAATTAACAACTGTAATTAAAATTATCGGTAAATTACTGGTAAATTACCAACGGTAATTTAAATTGACGATAAATTACCATCGGTAGAGGACGTAAATTACCGTGATTGCAAATCGGTAATTTACCATTAATTACGGTAATTAATTTGGTAATTTACACGGTAAAATACACTTTTACATCCCTGGATTTCACTCAGCATATGTTGGATTTCCGCACGAGGCGCAGGCGAGTGTTGAAAGACATACAAGTGAGTGAAGTGGTTTCTTACGAGTGCTGCATAGCGTTCTGCTCAATAACTGCCACTAAATTTAAAGAAATAATGTTATTAAAATTTGTTCATATTTAATATCTGTCGACGTAGGTGACAGTTTATGATGCTGTCATCCGGTTAATACAAACAAACTACATGTGTCAAATTGTTTATTACTGACGTTATCGTTTATGCAAAGTTGGATATCAGTAAATATGGCGCTTATAGACGATATTTTAGAAGTTTATCATGGAAAAGCGTCAGTGAAAAGATTTACCTACGCGTTTCTATGACAACCAACGTGAGTGAGGGAAAGAACTAGTTTTTGCTCTTGTATCCAAGTTAGAAATTGACTATTTCAGTGATGTAAGATTGACGACATTATCTAGCTTTGGAAACATCGGGTATTTGACACAAAAAACTGGTCATAAAAATTATCAAATTTCTAAATTGTTAAATTCCAAAAACTAAACCAGTTTATGGGATAGGTAAAGGGCAGATGTATTAAAGGGCGTCAATATTTTTTCACCTGGGCCCTGCGCCACGTGTCCTTGTCAGCCAAAAGTTAGATTTTACTATGGCTGAACATAGATGCACGTAAGTTGACGCTCTTTAAAACGGTTGCAATTTTGTGTTTTAAGTAAAAATGTGACTTTTTTGTTATACATTCTTTAGAACCAAGTATGAACTTTCATTCGACATTATTTTTATCAAAATTTACCCACAATTTTGTTTATTGCAGGGCCGAGAACATTCGCTGTTATAAAAAGCAGTTTGATGCTAAACATGAGTGTTTTAGTTTAGTGTTTAGCTTAATTAAGCTTTTGAAAGTGGTTCAAATTATAGTATACATATTTGACATTACAACTGCTGGAAAATCTGCTGCGGATAAGTGCGGATGCGGTTTTTGTAATTTTATTTCTATCACGGTGTCAGGGAAAATCAAAAAATTGATGTACCGGCTTATATTTAATTGGATGCAATTTCTTGAGCCCGTGATAGTAGAGGTAATTTAGAACATATTTAACTATATCTAGCTATATACAAATGGTTACGGTTATCGAGAAATACATCTTGTATTTTGTAAATTCCATTCTGTACGTATATTTTTCCGTTTTGGATCATGTGTAGCAAACAACCCCGATGACCTAGACTCTTAATAAAATAAGGAAATGCTTGTTTATTTTGTTATTAATAAGGTTTTATGTTTGTATAACTTTTACTTGTGTGCATTTATTTTGAAGAATCCTGTTTTTGTATATTTTTGAACTCATCTGAACGTTCGATACGTAACTGGTTGCGAGACTGGTTTGATAGGTGATGCTCGTATAGCGTTTTTGAGCCGCCCAGACGGACAAATTTCGTGAATAGTGGGGGTCGTTTTGACGGTATAAAAGCCCGGCCAGTTTCCTCTGGAGATCAGTCTATTTTCGTTGGCCCCTTGCATGCTGATAAAATAGCTCAGAGACCTCGTTGCTTTGCCTTGGAATGCTGATACCGAGACCTTAAGGTATTATTCGATGGCCCTTTGCATGCTGTTAATAATACGTCGAACTACTTACCTCTGCTGGCCGTAGTTGGCGAGGTAGTTTTCCAAATATGTTAGTTTTTTCCAGATAAATGTTGATTTAGTACTATCGATTTCCGACGTCACCGAACCGGGAATATTTTCCCGTTAACCTGTCTCCTGTAATAATATTAGTTTAAATAATACCCGAATCCCGCCGCCGAAGTAAAATATAACCGTAACCCGTCAATTCTAGTAAATAGCATTTTCTTGATTTATGTAAATGATCAATGATGAAGAACACATTTATTACTTTATTAAATCATCGTATTTTAATCCGACGAACCCAGGACCTACGAGCTACCTATTACAGGGTTAAATATTGATATATTTATTGTGTAACGCTTCAACATTGCACCAGTGAACGAGGTGTGTTACATAATTGCTAATTTGTATAATTATAAATTTGCATAATTTGTTACATAATTGAATATCTTGGAAATTTGTTGCTTGAAGCCAATCGGATTCATATTTAAGGCAAGAAAATACATCGAGAGCACTTACTCGCATACACAGTTCACTGCCTTACAACGGATTCATGTTGAGGAGAGTCAATAGTAAGTTTGTGGTTAGGCATTTTCGATAAATGTGTTTATGCGGATGCGAATCCGGGTTCAAAACATGCATATTAGGGTCATACAACTAAAAAATGAGCGTTTCGGCTTTAAGGATGATCAGATTTTGAGTTTTCGTGGAAAACAATTTTGAAATATGTAATACCAAAAATAATAGATTTTATAGTGATAAATATGGTAAAATAGGTTCTTAATTGCCTCTACTATCACGTCTTAAAAGGAATGTATCGAACGGAAAATAGGATGAATAGCGTATGTACCGTTTCAATACACAATATATATATATATATATATATATGTATATATATATATATATATATATATATATATACCGGGTGCGGCAAAAGTCAGTTTACCGATTTGCATATGAGAGAAAAACGCAAAAAAATAATGGCAAAAAAATTTATTTCCGAAAAGATATAACATCAAAAATTAAAAAAAAAAAACGCGCATGCACGAATACCCGACAGCGTAAACTGACTTTTGCCGCACACTGTATATATATATATATATATATATATATATATATATATATATATATATATATATATTTCCTTCCTCTGCCACTGGTCTTACAAATAAAACTTTTTTCAAAATTTTCTTACAACGTAACAGACCCAAAAACATTATCTCATATAGGTAACTCAGAAATGACATGTATTGTTTAATTTTAAATCCATCCATGCTGCGTATTTAATCAACACATACCAAATCAATTTTTGTAAATTTCACACAGTAATAGAAATAAAATATAAAGAGAGTGATAAAATCACAAAAAATATTGATGATGAATCTTGTAGCAGTAATTAACTTACAATAGGTGTACTGCAGTGAAGAACATATTTAATACATGTGTGATATTCCATACTTGCAAGTCAATTCAATTAAATTTGAAGAAAAGAAACCCCTTATTGATTTGCAAGACTAATTTATTCAATTTATATAGTATATATAATTTATATCCTATATAAATTGAATAAATTAGTCTTGCAAATCAATAAGGGGTTTCTTTTCTTCAAATTTAATATTTAATACAGGTTACTTTTTTTCCTATTTAGTATGAATGTTAAAATGCTATACATAAATAAAACAATACATCTAGAGCCATAATAGGTGAAAAAATAATTTTGGCGATGGTTTCGGGTCAAATACCCCACTGTGCATCGGCTGAACATGTCCACTGTGTTTGGTAAACAATCCAGATGGCCCACTCATTCAATTACCTAACCTGTTTGGCCCGTGTAAATATGCATGCACGGAATCATCGATAATTGTATTGTTAAGTAGTTAGATTTTCATCAATTTAATTTATTTCACTTCTGCTCTGTAATTTTCGACAAATTGTGTAATTTGTGTAATGTTATTTGCGCAAAAAACTGCGAATATGGTAACAATATTCGCAGAATAGACGATTTTTGATTAAATTATGTTCGCTGAATACAACGCAGAGCTGATACTTGCACACCACGTCAGGTTATTACACTTTTATTGTTTGTTTTATAGAGGCATGCGCACTCAAGTCATATGAATCAAAAATATTTGTTAAAAAAATCAGTAATTCTAATATCCTAATAAGATTTCTAGAGCAATGGGTTCCGCTTGTATAAATTTTAAAAAAATACCAAAATTGCATATTTACTTATTTCATCCAAGGTCATAAAATGTTTCCGCTATAATTCGACAATTAATTAAAAGATCTACCAAAATCTGTATACAAAAGTGAGGTTGCTATTTAAGAAAAATGTCGTAAACGACACTCAGTAACAATTAATGGTTTGAAATTGCAGTTCTAACATAATAATAAAAGACCAACATAGGTCGAAGGTATGTATCTTAGTGCACGGACAAACAGTAAGCGGCGCTAATAGCAGTGCTGCTAGCGGTGCTGATAGCGGAGCGTTTGAATACACAGGTGCTTATGGCCATGAACACACAGTCAGCGGCGCTTCTTGAGGTGCTGCTAGCGGTTCTACTGCCACTGACTATGTGTTTATCGCCATAAGTACTTGTGTATCCAACTCTCCGCTACCAGTGCCGCTATCAGCGGCGCTAGCTGCGCCGCTAACTGCTGGCCGTGCACTTAAAATAACAAACCATCTTATTTTTTTAATGCTTTTACACGCTCACTTTGAAGAGGCTGCTTGGTAGTTCAGTGTAGTTTTTAAGGAATTATAGATTAATTTATTTCAGAACTTATCAAAAATACTATTTCTTTATTTTTGTTCTTTTGTTTGTTTGGCACAAAAAAGAGAATATTATTTGTTATAGATATTAATCCGTCTGGAATATTTGTCTAAAAAAAATTGTATACAAAAATAAATTAACTTTCTTTTAAAGTAATATGTTAAGCTTTAATTTAAAAATGGGTTTTATATATGAATGAAATCGAACCTTGATTTAAATAAATATTGAATGGAAATTTTCTCGAAGATTTATTTAAATTATGACATTATAACTAAAATTATTTCTTTAATTCAAAAGAAAATAATTATAAATAAAATACTATAAAATCTGTGTTTTTTAGATAAACTTTACAAATTTTTCTTACCGTTGAGGGCATGATCTAAATATGTTAATTCATTTTTATTTTATCATATGCATTATGATAAAGCATTGTAACCTTGCAGAAAAAAAAATTTGGGTCTCCTGATTATTTTTTACCAAGGTACAAAAAAATATCTGTGTGTATGTGTGTGTGTGTGTGTGTGTATCCGGTTTTTGTGGCGACGATTCCGGAGAAACTACTAAAGGTATCGGGACGAAACTTCATATTTAGAAGTTTCATGACCAAACATAGAGCTGACAAGCTTTTGGTTCAAAAGGGTCCAAAGGAACTGAATGTTTACTCTTAGCATTTTTAACAATTTTGCAAATGAGCTGCCATTTCTATAATTTCGTCAAAATAGTTAAATAATAAATTAAAGTAGTCGAAAATCTGAATAATTTATGGGTACGACATATTTTGGTAAAATTAGTAGTTTAGCTGCATCTTAATGGGCCAAGATTTGACAAATATTTTCATTCTAATGCCAGTATGTAGTGTCAAACGCTGATGTTTTGGCAATACCTACTGACAATAGTAAAAATATCTTTTTAACAAATCTGTTCTGGCTATTCTGGCTAACTAGTTTTAATTTTAATGCATATACGACCGATCTTGATCAAATAGAATCTCATTTACTAATAATTTTACAAATAGTATGATAAAGTCATGTGCCTGGCCAAATCAGATTTTTCGTTAATTTTTATTATAAAAAAGTAAACGATTTGAAACTCATGAACTGAATTAAAAATATATATAATAGTTAGGTACCTAGTATATTAGTTAGCTTAGTTATTGATATTTTCCAGAAGTATTGCGTTGGAACCAATTAAGTTCTTAAAATAAAGAAGTGAAAAGATTCTACTACTAATGCTTTACATATTAACTTTACAAACTAATATGAAAACACACTCATTTTACCCTATTTCTCACAAACAAACTAAACTACATTGACATTTAGTGGATCTTTTTTCCTCGATATTTATTCAACTCTACCCTCAACGTCAAATTACCATAAACTTGAATTCCGGAAACATCTAGGACTCTATGCCCGTCGCCTCCGCCATTGCTGCTGCAGGCGTTAATTCTGAATTTATAAGTGCTGTCGACGACAGGCGGAGAATATAGGGACTCCTGCATCGCCGTTGACAAACAGGACAAAAAGTTACCGGGCAATATGACGCCCAACGCAAAACAGCCTCCAGACTTGGCAGACTCGTGGTTTGCAGGTTATGATGTATTTATTCACAACGTACCACCAGTGCGATCCGACGAGCTCGGTCTCCCAAAACGCTTGCTAGCATACCCCAGCGGCCAACTTGTGCATAATTACTGATGAACGCAAACTCAGTCTGAAAAGATTCCTGAAAAGATTGAAAATAGCTTTGAAAGCAAAAGGATAAACATGGGTTCTTGCAGGCTATTTTTAAACTAAGCGTGCGTAAAACATGGAAGAAAGTAGACTTTTTGAAAATAGTTTTCATTAATAGTGTCCATATGAATAGCAATATGAAGGCAATAAGGCCAACAAAATATTTAGCAAACAAAGATTTTTGTTCAAGTTTGTTCTGTTTTGCAAATATTATTGATGGATGCCCAATTAAATGAATTGCTACTTAATGTGAATGACTCTGTAAATAGTAAAACACATCCAAGAGGATAGAAACGTTGTAAATTGGTGTACAAGGCAATGTCAAGTATGTCCTATACCGCTTGAAAATTTGGTTGTAGCTGCAGCAGTTCAGTCAACAATTCAATCTAATTTCCATCGCGTGCTTGACCCGAGTTACCCATCTTCGTTATTGGATTAAATTTGCTTGGAGACTTCGAAGTCTGTTAGTTTGACGAGTGTTTGGACTATGTGGAACGCAATTGAAACTTTAAAGTTTTGGGTCACCTTATGTATACTGTTGGAATGAAATATTTTGACAAAACATAATCTGACCAAGTAAATTTTGTAGAAAATGATAATCTATAAATAATCTGGTGTGGCCAGATACATAACTTTATCATACTACTAATAAAATTAATAGTTTGCCTGTATGAGATTCTATTTGAGCGAGATCGGTCATGTCTGCACTAAAATAAAACTAGTTAGCCAGGACTTGACAGATATTATGATACTATTGACAGTTGGTATTGTCAAAACATCAGCTATTATTTTTAACCAAAAAATGGCATAAACATAGATTATTCAGAATTTCCCCTTCTTTAATTTATTATTTAAATATTTTGACGAAAATACAGAATAGGCACGATTACAATACTTTGTCATACTACTTATGAGAAAGTAAGAAGCAATACACATGTTTCAACAAAGTAAGAAAAAATACATTTTGTGTAAGAATAACTTCTTAACAAATTTAACCTCAATTGACCACATGATTTATTGTTGCCTCTAGTCTTGGGCGCTTGGCCTGAAGATTGGAATACTAACCCGAAACATGTCGCATCGAGTACATTAAATAATAAACAATTATACTACAACACTGGGAGCCTTTCTGCTTGCTTCTTAGTCTACCATATTGTGGCAATGATATCTTATTGTATATACAATATGTCCATCATATGGAAAATGTCTATTGTTAATTTCACAGACAGTTGCATTCTTCATAAAAGTAACCAAAAATGTATGATATCTTAAAATATATGTATCATATACCAGATTGATGTAAGTGTTGATGTAAGTGTATAATAATAATAGAATAATAATTCTAAATAATAAAATACTTGAACTTTTACCGTACTATAAAATTTAAAACGTGATAAATGGTGTGTATTTTAAGAGATTTTAAGTTCTTGGTTTTAGACCTTATTTAGAGAAATTGATAATAAACAAATTTTCCATATAAAAAGTTAAACATTTTTATTTTACTTTTAATTTTTACTTTATCATACGCAGTATGATGAAGTATTGTAATCGTGCCGAAAAAAAATTGAGATTTGGCGGAAATAGGTCTTTATGGGTCCCCTGAACATTTTTGACCAAGGTACAAAATAATGTCTGTGTGTGTGTGTGTGTGTGTGTGTGTGTATGTGTGTGTGTACCCGATTTTTGTGACGACGATTCCAGAGAAACTACTGAAGGTATCGGGACGAAAGTGCGTATTTAGAAGTTTTATGACCAAACTTAGAGCTGAAAAGCTTTTGGTTCAAAAGGGTCCAAAGGAACTGGCTGTTTCCTCTAAGTAAGCATTTTTCAAGAATTTTGCAAACGAGCTGCCATTTCTGTAATTTCGTCAAAATAGTTAAATAATAAATTAAAGTAGAGGAAATTTTGAATAATTTATGCCTATGATATTTTTTGGTAAACTTAATAGTTTAGCTTCAAGAGCAAATTCTATTTGATCGAGATCGGTCGCATCTGCATTGATATGAAACTACATAGTAGCCTGGATATGACAAATATTTTTTTGTGCTGTCACCACAGAAATGTGTATGGCTGTCACACTCGAAAACAGCTGATTTCATCAGAGGTTGGAGAACCGCTATGGAACGTTGCCGCTCTAGTGCAGCAAAGTACAAAATACAAAATTCTAATAAAATAAGATCACCAATTTGATTGTTTGTTGATATGAAATATCAACCCGTTGTTATATCTAATTGTAAAAGCGATAAATTGAGAAAATTGTAAATAAAGTATAGCGATGAGTGTAGTTATATTTTAGTATGTTGGTACGGATGTGACATCTACACTCTACAGTAACATGAACGAATATAAATCTGTCAGAATTTGAATTAGGTTTTTTTTAGTATTTAAGTGGTTTTTTAACTTAACTAAAAATAATTCATGAATTGGTTACAACATTTGCAGAGTTGCGTAATAGAAAATAGATTTTTAGGTTAAGGAATTTTGTAGTAGTGGTGGTCGAAAAGCTGAATTTCGCGAAATTAATATAAGTGCCATTGTCCCAAAAACCAACGATTATTTACTAAGGTCATAGTTCGATATTCTGGTCAGTCATGAGCTGACCTATCGGGTCTACAAGGGGCTCACATCCGAGAATAAGTTTAATTTAATCATCAAAAAAAAAATAATATACATAGGTAATCATTTAATTTTTGAATCAGAGATATCAGAGCTTTTTAGATATGTATATCTAAGGACATCGTTAATGAGTCAGAATTGCGATAATACAAAGCTAAGTAACTACCGTGGCCAACAATGAAAAAATCGAACAAGTTAAAACTGTATCTGGTATGCTTTTTTCCCTTTTTGCCTGCAATTATGTAGATCCATAGCCCCTAGAAACTAATGCACTCATTTAATATACAACCTCTAAAAAGTATGTATAAATTAACCAATATTCTACTACGAATAAACAATTAAATAAACATAATTTTAACTCGGGCTCAAAGATTCCGCCTTGCGCTGCAAGACAGTATCCGAGCCGTTTGTAGAAGTTGGCCCTCACGCCAGAGAGCGTATCGGCTGTTACAGTGTTGGCAGCTTTTGTAATTTTTGCTCTCAACTCCTGTAAATTATGTGCCCTATTGACTTCATCAATATAAATGGTATTTTTAAGATAACCCCACAAGAAAAAATTGTTCGGAGACAGATCAGGTGATCTTGGGGGCCAGAAAATCTCACCTGTCCCACTAATAAGACGGCGAGGAAATGCGGTTGTTAAAAACTCTCGCACCCTGGCCGCGTTATGAGCAGGACAGCCGTCATGCTAAAACCAAACATCATCCTGATCTACTCCGGGAAGGTTATAAATTGCGTGAAGTACTTGCTCTTGCAGCAAAGTAAGGTACTTCTGGGCGTTAAGAAATCCATCGATAAAGAATGGACCAACTAAATGATTGCTTAGAATACCAGCCCAAATATTTAGTTTTTCGGGATATTGAGTACGGTAAGCATATCTTCGGTGCTGATTTTGTTGGGTCCAATATCGAAGAATGGAAGGATTATGTTTACCATGTAACGGAATAGTGGATTCATCAGTAAAAATAATATTATGTATAAAATTTTCATCTGCGTTCCTCTTTTCCAGTCTGAGTCTTTGAGTACTTATAACTCCGGAAATCACCCTTCTTCAGAGCCTTAGCAATGGTTTTGTTACCAATACCCAATTCCTCGCCAATCCCTCAAGTGGGTTTCTTATCGTCCAGTACTACAGAACCGCAGATTAATACATCCCGTCGTTCTTTTTCCTTAATTTCTTGTGGACTTATCTCCCTTGGGTGAAAAGTACTGCAGCTCTCTAGACAAAGATCTTTTTCAAATTGATGCACAATATTGAAACTGGTTTGGCTGCACTGGATAGGTCTGCCTTCAAAAGTGATTGAAAAGATATGATTGTTATGAAGCGTTGTTAGATCTGCGATAGTTCTGCCGTTGCGTGCATGTGCTCCGAAACGCAAAACCAGACTGACCTGACCAGACCTACTCTCCCACCAGTCGGCAGTCCCACTATAATTGGCCGCCCTACTCAACCGACGTTGGCAGTGTTGTCGCGTGTTGTCTATGCACCATCAGTGATTGTGCTATTATTCCGTAAATGTATGTGACGTAGAAATGCCCAACAGCTCTAGTATTATATATATATATATATAGTTTATTGTGTATAAATTTGTCCAGGTTTCCAAAAACCATCTTTACGAATTGGAAAGGTACCTTGATTTAAAATCGTGGTTGGGTTTTTGTAGTTTATTTTCAAATCTTGCGGTTACATGTTTCGAGGATGCATCCTCATCTTCAGACCGTGCTACGGAGATAAATATATATTAAAATGGTAAAATTACAAATTTAGATAGACTTTATACATTTTTTGGTAAAAGCAGACGCATACAAAACATTTATTCTTTCTTAACGTAACCTCAACCCTCGTTATCAAATTTAAGTATTTGTGTGGTAATTATTGTCGATGTTAATTGATGTTGTACGTACCGTTAGTGTTTTTTCAACTATTTTGATTAATTATATGTGTCATTACATCCAGTTTCAATAGTAAATCTTCTTCGGTCTGATTATTGTCGTCATGCAATTTTACAGGTGTTCTTCTATTTAAGTTCGAAAATTGCAGTTTGTTGTGGTGTCGTTTGGTTGCGTATAGTTTAGGTGTTTGAATATGTGATCCTCCGGAAAGAAATCTATATCATTTAATAGGTTATCAGTCGGTTTTCTATTTTCTTTTGTGATTTCCAGTCTTTCAAGGATATCTAATTTCCTTGATTTCTTACATTCATGTAGTAGTTGTATGCTATTCTCCGTTATTCTGTGATTCTCCGATCTTAAATGCATTCCCATAGCTGTGTTTGTATTGCTAATATGCTCCTTTAGTCTCTGTCTCAAATTTCGCCCCGTTTGCCCAATGTATAAGTTTGCGCAGTCATCACATTGAATTTTGTATACTCCGCTTCTCTCAAGTATGCTTCTTTTAGGTTTTGTGTTGTTAAGCTGCTTCATCAGGTTGTTTGATTTATATGCTATTTCTATGTTATAGTCTTTTAGTACTTTCCCGATGTCTCTAGTAATTGTGCTGCTTTGGATGTATGGTAATGCTATATATCGCTTTGGCATGTCTATATGAGGATAGATCTGTTTTATGCATGCCCTTTTCTTTATTTTGTTGTATATACCAATAACATCGAGTTGACTGTATCCGTTGTCTTTCGCTATCCCAATAATCCTTTCCATCTCCAGCTCCCTGTTCTCCTCACTCATTGGTACGTTGTGCATTCTCTGCAGATACGCCCTTAATGCCGACGTTTTTGTGTTTATTGAATGAGCCGAATCCCTCGGTATAATACAGTCGGTTGCTGTTGGTTTCCTGAATATTTCAAATTCTAATGAGTTGTTCTGTTTTCTGGTGATTTTCAGATCTAGAAAGGTGATATTTTTGTTGTCCTCCATTTCCATGGTGAACTCCAGGTTGGACAGGTTGTTGAGGGCGCACTGAAGGGCTATAAGTCCAGCCTTGCTGCCGTCCCATATGCATAGTATGTCGTCCACATATCTATGCCATGCTTTAATGTGTTGATTTATGATGTCGAATTGTTTACTGAAGATTTGTTCTTCGACGTAGTTGACGTAAAAGTCTGACAGTGTGCCGCTAATTGGTGAACCCATAGGTGTTCCTTCTTTGATGATGTAATTTTTGTCATTAAAACTAAAGAAATTTTGGGCCGTACACAATTCAATTAACGACATTATACTTTCTAAGTCCTCATTATTCAGGTCAGTCTCTGGGTATTCTTGCTGATATATTGTCATGTAGTTTTTGATCAAGTTTGTGGTTTCCTTTATTGGTATATTTGCGTAAAGGTTTCTTATGTCGAAGGAGACTAACATTGAGTTGGGAGTCAAACTGTGTTGTTGTAGTTTGTCGATTAGTTGTTGTGTGTTGTTGATTGTATAGGTTGGTTTAAAATGAAGCGTTTTGGTGAGTGTTCTGTTCATAAGTTGTGCAATTTTATGTGTTGGGGTGCAGGTGGATGTTATGATGGGTCTAATGGAGTGATCAGGTTTATGTAGTTTGATAAGACTGTATAATGTTGGACTTCTGGGATTCATGTCGAGTAGCTTATATAATGTGGAATATAGTTGGAAATTGGATATTTTTTGTTTGGATGCGTAATTATTGCATTCCATGTAAAATATTATTGTTTTAATAATTACATGTGAATAAATAAAAGGAGTAGGTAAATGTTTAATCGAAGATTGTGTGCTGATTAATCTAGCTACTCAATCTTTTGATTTAAACGATCAAATTCCTTATATATATATATATATATATATATATATATATATATATTCTTGCATATATCATATTTCGAACATCACGTTCGTCTTCAGGCCTTACTAGAATGAAAATAAATAATATAATGTTGGTCTCTTTCATGGTTAATTTAATAAAATCCTGATATGATTATATCACATAAAATAAGGAAATTACCGTCTGGCTACATCGATTCGAGTCACGTGTCTCGAGGTTGACGTTATGTGCATTCATAACGCACAAAATTAATTAGTAGTGGCACGTTTATTCCTTCACTAATTACTATGTCTATAAAGAATTAATTGCCTACCTAAGTACCAGAAACTTTTCAAGCTGACGGAGATGGATGGCAGAAACCGAATGCAGTGTGATAATAGTAGTTTATCCGTTCTCGTCGGACGCACGAATCACGATTCACGAACAGATTGTTCTTGGTAGTTTATATGATTGATTATATAAATGTACCAGTCCGACGAGAACTGATTATTGTGATACTTTTAGTGTATTTTCACGTAGATTTTATAAAATGAACTATGAAAGAACATTATTTATATTATATAGTTTTATTATAGCCGGGCCTGAAGACGAACGTGATATTCGAAACCAGGCCGCTGTAAGAACCAATTAAACATATACATCTTAAATCAACTATTTCATTTTTCCCAGTACACCGACATAAAGTAAATGAAGGAATTCATTTTAAAAAATTAAACATTAAAATTAAATTATTAACAATTTTAATATTATCAGTTTAGAATTTACTCTCTTGTTGAAGTTTTTTTCGCTCTGTAAAATGGCATTGTTTGAGCTTTCGTGTCGTGCTAAATGATGAAATATTCTATTGCGTTTTCTTAGAAATTAGTTCTAAGTTCTGTAAAACCCTGCTTTAGTAAAACAAAGAACCAATCCAAAATTGGCGATATTTTACCAAACACTTAGATTTTCTTTCACCTACAACAGATTCCACATTAAATTCTCCTAACTGACAAATTTTAATTAATTATTCGACAGTTAATGCGTAATAAGTAAAAGTTTCTCGAAGAACTTGATGTTGGCGACTGGTGAGTGGCCCGCGGAGATGAACAATCGCCTGTCGGATTGCGCTTGCCCTCGGAGTGGATGACGCGGCCTGCTAGAGTCTGTGATGCGCTTGTTAACGTGGAATTCACTGATAATGTTCGACATTGTGTTCGCGTTCTTCCTGTTCCTGATCGGGATCACCTGTCTGGTGTACTACACGGGGCGGCGCGCCCCAGAAACGGACGAGCGCCCCCTACAATGCTACGTCACCGTGTCGTCGGCCGGCGTCCAACGGTCGCCAGTTGACCACGTCTAGGATATACGCGGTAAGTGTGGACGCGCCTTGACATCTGTGAAATTTGTTACACCTGTGATATTTGTTTGTGTGTACTTGTCGAACATATCGGTATCTATTTCTTCTACTTCGTTTATGCTATGTAAAATTGTTTCAGATTTATTCCTATAACGTTTTCAATCAATAGTATAATAAGGCAAACGCACAGAATTCAGACAGGTTAAGGAATTTTGGTTACATTTGTAACTGTAGAATTTATATTTATGTGGTGATAATGACTATGTCTACTTTTTTTAAACAAATATTTGTTCTAAAGATATGTAGCTATTCATTTTTAAAGAAAATTGTTAATACTAAAATAATGTGCGTACAATTATTTGTAATATAACGATCTAAACTATGTTATTTTCTTGTGTAAAAACAGCAATAGAGCCATATGCATTACTTCTAACCATATACACAATTCCGACACACATGTCTAATTTAGGGATATTTACTTGTACTCAATTGCGATACTCCTAAATTTGTACATAATAGTGGTTAAAAGAGTAGTACACCGTATTATTATCAAAACGAAGCATTTTTAGTCAGCCTAAATAGATATGATTAGAATTTTCTTAATTACTGTTATCCTGTAGCTATGTAAAAAGAAGCTGAATTGCAGTTACCTTATAAGGAAACAACTCAACTTTTAGCATAACACTCAATTATCAAGATCAGTCAAACTTTTAGGTTATATTCTGACCAATAACACATTGGTAGACCAAGAAACGATTGTGAAGAAACGAAATAATAAAAATAATAATAATAGTACCTATTTACAATACAATTATACCTTTTAAGACAACTTTAGAGGCGATTTTCGTAAAACTTTTATATTTAGTTTGCGTATGCGATAGAATCAATTCTAATAAACCGATTGAACTTGAACTTGACCTGTGTGTACCACTTAAAGGAACGTTGTCAATGATTGAAGAATTTGTATTCTTCAAATACATAATTCAAAATTTGGTTTTTTAACATTTACACCTCAACTTTGATCTTGTTGTTATCTATGGTTGGAAATAATTTAACAGATAATTTGACAATAATTTGTTCCTTTTGTATCAATTTTTTATCCGATTTTACGAAAACTCCCGTTTACGAAATAACGAACAAATAAAAATTAAAATATTGATAACTTTGGTGAACGTGGATTTTATTAATGATAGGTAAATAGATGTTTTTGATTTGTTCCTACTGAAAACAATTGCGGACACAAATATTTCCTCAAAGAATTACAATTTTCAAATCAATGAAGATCCGCATACCAAGAGAAAATGTGTGTTTTTTTTTTAATTTTTGCGAGTTTGTAGCGATTAAACCTAAGGTCCTAGAAATAGGTCCTGAAAAAGTCATAAAGAAAACCTAAAGCTTGGAGCTTTTATCTGAAGTCCTTCATAGGCGTTCGTAAATCATTAACAATGTCACTTTAAAATACCGCTGGTTGATGTATGACACACATGTCATAGATTGCCCTGTATTTAGTAATCCTAGAAACAGAAAACACGACATTTTAGATTTTTTTTTACTTTGAAAGCTGCAGATTATTGCGGTTTTGTTAACAGAAAGTACAAAATTTAAGGTTTACTTTGAGGCAATCTTATCCTCGTGATTTTAAGGATTTCCAGAACATTATTTTGGTTTTGCTGGTATTAATCCTAAAAACAAAAAAAAGCGATATTATAGATTTTTACTTTCTTTGCGCTGGATTCGACGTCAACCTTGAAAGTTGCAGATTACTGCGGTTTTGCTCACAAAAAAAAATCTAAATTTGAGGTTTACTTTGACGCAATCTCATCCTCATGATTTTAAGGATTTCCAGTACAATATTTTGGTTCTGCTGGTATTAATCCTAGAAACAGAAATAGCGACATTTTAGTTTTTTCTGTCTTTGCGCTGGATTCGAAGTCAACCTTGAAAGTTCCAGATTATTGCGGGTTTGTTAACAAAACGTTCAAAATTTAAGGTTTACGTTGAGGCAATCTCATCCTCATAATTTTCAGGATTTCCAGTACATTATTTTGGTTCTGCTGGTATTAATCCTAGAAACAAAAAAAGCGATATTTTAGATTTTTTCTTTCTTTGCGCTGGATTCGAAGTTAACCTTGAAAGTTCCAGATTATTGCGGGTTTGTTAACAAAACGTTCAAAATTTAAGGTTTACGTTGAGGCAATCTCATCCTCATAATTTTCAGGATTTCCAGTACATTATTTTGGTTCTGCTGGTATTAATCCTAGAAACAAAAAAAGCGATATTTTAGATTTTTTCTTTCTTTGCGCTGGATTCGACGTCAACCTTGAAAGCTGCAGATTATTGCGGTTTTGTTAACAAAAAATTCAAAATTTAAGGTTTACTTTGAGGCAATCTCATCCTCATGATTTTAAGGATTTTCAGAACATTATTTTGGTTCTGCTGATATTAAAAAAATTATATATGCGTTTTTAACATGTTTCGAAAACCTAACGTGCAAGAAAACACATTTTCGTAAACTTTACATGATAGGAAACTGTTGATTCTGGATTCGTCTTGATATATTTTTAGTATAAGTTATGTAGTATAAGTTGTGAGTGGATGAGGGTATTATGTTAGAGAATCAAACTAAAATGAAAGTAAAGAAGGAAATAAATTAAAGATTTTTTATAAGCAATTTTGTTCAGTTTCAATCCATCTAATAAGCAATTATACGATCCTTGATACCATCGAAAATATAATTGCTTTGTAGGATTGAAACTGAACAAAATTGCTTAAGAAAACTTTAATTTCCAGTCACGTCTTCAATTATCTTTTTCATGTCTTTCAGCAATAAGACAATCAAAATATCTACCAAAATCGATGAAAAAATATGGGATTACCATTTAAACAAAGTAAGGTTGGAAATTGAATTTGATTTTAAAATGTGTGGTTTTATAATAAAAAGTCTACGTGGTCGATGATGGATTTAAAATAACAACTCGTTTCAGATTAATATTTAAATTGTGTTAAAAACGGCGACGACGAAGGTTATGTTTAAAATTGTTCATTTGTTCGTAGTAAAAATCACACGATATAAATCATTATACGGCTGAAAACATATTTGTAGGCTCTATAATAAAATAATTACTTTTATTATCATTAATATTTAATAACAGTTGCGTTAACATTTTCGGTTCTGGACATTTATTGGCATATTTATAATTATTTTATGAATAATGCTAACCGTAAAACCCCGTAAAGAGTGATTTGCTTTAAATATTTATTGTATTATCCGAGTACAACTTCGAAAGGTACTCGCAGTTTAAATTTATATGGAATTATTGAAAACTTCCTCAATGCAGTCGCGCAAAAAAATGGCCAAAGTTTTACGGTCACGACTTGAAGTATTTCCTTGAAAACTCCAACTTCCTTTCAAATAAATTTTATGCAGCTATAGCTGTACTTTCCTAACATAAAAATGAATATAAAATACCCTGCAAGAAATTTTCAATTCATCCAGCATCGTCCATACATTTTATTGATCTTATACAGTATATGTCCCATCGATTTTCTTATAATTAAGTTGGGTATGCTTCGATTACTTTGTGAAAATGTAATGTTATGAATCTCAATTATGAAATTTAAAGAACTATAAAGCACAACCTAGATTGTTGTTTATTTCATAGGTAGGTACTAGATGATTCTCGCTGTGAAAGTATTTGAACTTATAGAAACTTTATATCAAGTTAAATAGAAGTGTTTATTTTTGTGCATTGCTCACTATTCAACTTCATTGAATCAATTGTGTATTCTTGTTTGCAATTTTAACTTTGAATGGGAAGAGCAATATCTCAATTGAAATGGAAAATTGTGTTGCGTTCGAACTGCATTGAACTTTCCCTGGGGGAATTTTCCCGCTTCGGCCCTTTCGTATCGACTAGCTTTAACAGTTTCATTGTTTCTCTTTAGAACTCTCAGTTCGAGTTGCGGATTAAAAAACTACAGTGTCCTCGACAACTACTCTATGTGATAAACAGTCCAACGTCAGAAACAATTCTCTCGAAAACAGTGACAACAGTTCAGGCTCCTTACAATTTATAAATTACGTTCGTTTCTATGGACTTGGTTATTCGTTACGGAAGAGCAGATTTTAAACTGTTATTTCTCACAAATTGCAAAAGATTCCGTCAGACCACATTATTTTCTTATCCTTTACTTTCAATCGATTCTTGGTGGCTAGCCAACAACCTAATGCTACAACCTAATGCCTACTGAAATCTATTTTGGGACTTTTAGATAGAAGTAAAATAAACGTGGTTTATTCGCAAAGTAATAGTAGATGGTAAATCAAGGGCGGTGAGCTTTTAAAAGTGGAAAAAGTCACCTGTTCCGCTTCGGTTAATTGGCAAATCTTCTAGTGGGGACCCTCGTGGTCGTTTATCTTAATCCCGTGTTGTTCAGGTCGGTACGCCGGGGCATTTTACTCCATTTACCTCGCCAAGGGAGCAGGGAACCCGTACGAGTCCCTTAGGACCCTATTTCACCCACGTGCCTCACTGAATAAGTTTTTTTACTTTATCATACGCAGTAAGATAAAGTATTGTAATCATGCCGAAAAAAAAAATCGAGATTTTAGCGGAAATAGGTCTTTTTGGGTCCCCTGAACATTTTTGACCAAGGTACAAAAAAATGTCTGTGTGTGTGTGTGTGTGTGTGTGCGTGTGTAAACGATTTTTGTGACGACGATTCCGGAGAAACTACTAAAGGTATCGGGACGAAAGTTTATATTTAGAAGTTTTATCACCAAACTTAGAGCTGAAAAGCTTTTGGTTCAAAAGGGTCGAAAGGAACTGGTAGTTTATTCTAAGCCTTTTTTAAGGATTTTGCAAATGAGCCGCCATTTCTGTAATTTCGTCAAAATAGTTAAATAATTAATTAAAGCGGAGGAAATTTTGAGTAATTTATGCCTATGACATTTTTTGGTAAAATTAATAGTTTAGCTTTTTAGTTTATTGTAAGCCTTTTTCAAGGATTTTCGAAATGAGCCGCCATTTCTGTAATTTCGACAAAATAGTCTATTAATAAATTAAAGTAGAGAAAATTTTGAATAATTTATGCCTATAACATTTTTTGGTAAAATTAATAGTTTACCTTCAAGAACAAATTATATTTGATCGAGATCAGTCGCATCTGCATTGATATGAAATTACATAGTAGCCAGGATTTTGACAAATATTTTTTTGTGTTGTCACATTCGAAAACAGCTGATCTCATTAGAGGTTGGAGAACCACTATGGAACGTGCCGCTGTAGTGCGCAAAATTATAAAATACAAATTTCAAATAAAATAAGATCACCAATTTGATTGTTTGTTGATAAGAAATATCAACCCGTCTTTATATCTAATTCTAAAAATGATACATTGAGAAAATTATAAATAAAGTATACCGATGAGTGTAGTTTTATTACTTTATCATACGCAGTATGTAAAGTATTGTAATCGTGCCGAAAAAAAATTTTGAGATTTTAGCGGAAATAGGTCTTTATGGGTCCCCTGAACATTTTTGACCAAGGTACAAAAAAATGTCTGTGTGTGTGTGTGTGTGTGTGTGTGTGTATGTGTGTAAATGATTTTTGTGGCGACGATTCCGGAGAAACTACTAAAGGTATCGGGACGAAAGTTCATATTTAGAAGTTTCATGACCTAACTTAGAGCTGAAAAGCTTTTGGTTGAAAAGGGTCCAAAGGAACTGGTAGTTTATTCTAAGCCTTATTGAAGGATTTTGGAAATGAGCCGCCATTTCTGTAATTTCGACAAAATAGTTAATTAATAAATTAAAGTAGAGGAAATTTTGAATAATTTATGCCTATGAAATTTTTTGGTAAAATTAATAGTTTAGCTTTTTAGTTTATTCTAAGCCTTTTTGAAGGATTTTAGAAATGAGCCGCCATTTCTGTAATTTCGACAAAATAGTTAATTAATAAGTTAAAGTAGAGGAAATTTTGAATAATTTATGCCTATGAAATTTTTTGATAAAATTAATAGTTTAGCTTCAAGAGCAAATTCTATTTGATCGAGATCGGTCGCATCTGCATTGATATGAAATTACATAGTAGCCAGGATTTTGACAAATATTTTTTTGTGTTGTCACATTCGAAAACAGCTGATCTCATCAGAGGTTGGAGAACCACGTGGAACGTTGGAACGTTGGAACGTTGCCGCTGTAGTGCGGCAAATTATAAAATACAAATTTCAAATAATGTAAGATCACCAATTTGATTGTTTGTTGATAAGAAATATAAACCCGTCTTTATATCTAATTCTAAAAACGATACATTGAGAAAATTATAAATAAAGTATAGCGATGAGTGTAGTTTTATTTTAGTATGTTGGTAGGGTTGTGTCATGAACAAATATAAATCTGTCAGAATATGAATTACCTTTTTAAGGTGCGTTTTCATTAGTGATAATGGCAGTGGTAGCAGACGCCGTTATAGTATTTCCAATAGAAAATTGATAGTGACTCATGTTTATGTACATGCAAACTAATATGTGTCATTATCACGACATGTAAGAAATACTATAATTTCGTATTCTACCAACGCCATTAGCTACCATTACCTACCAATCGGAACGCACCTTTAAACTTGACGTTTCGTCAAAGTGGTACCAACCTAGCATTTACTATACAGAAATCATTTTTTTCTTAAATACGTATTTCTTAAAAATCAACACAATAAACGTTGATGTCGCTCCTGCCAAAATCTAGATAGCCGACTCGCTCATATGCGACGGCGACACTCCGCCTTCGGTGACGCGCCGCATCACCGCTCGTCGCGCTATTCCGTACTTTCGGCATTTGTGACAAATAACTATTATTCTATCGACGTAGTGTAGGTAGTGTCAAATGCTGATGCTTTGACAATACCTACGATTTATCTCAATAGAATAGATTCTCATGCAGCTAAACTATTAAATTTATATATTGTATGATAAAGTCATGTGCCTGGCCACATCAGATTTTTTTTTGTATACCTACTGAATACATTTTCATTTCTCTCAACAATGTTTTTCCTTTGGCAATCGGAAACTAACAAAATATTTTTTTACTTTATCATACGCAGTATGATGAAGTATTGTAATCGTGCCGAAAAAAAAATTTGAGATTTTAGCGGAAATAGGTCTTTATGAGTCCCCTGAACATTTTTGACCAAGGTACAAAAAAATGTCTGTGTGTGTGTGTGTGTGTGTATGTGTGTGTGTGTGTGTGTGTGTGTGTGTGCGTATGTGTGTACTCGATTTTTGTGGCGACGATTCCGGACAAACTACTGAAGGTATAGGGACGATTCTTCATATTTAGAAGTTTTATGACCAAACTTAGAGCTGAAAAGCTTTTGGTTCAAAAGGGTCCAGAGGAACTGGTAGTTTATTCTAAGCCTTTTTCAAGGATTTTGCAAATGAGCCGCCATTTCAGTAATTTCGACAAAATAGTTAAATAATAAATTAAAGTAGAGGAAATTTTGAATAATTTATGCTTATGATATTTTTTGGTAAAATTAATAGTTTAGCTTCAAGAGCAAATTCTGTTTGATCGAGATCGGTCGCATCTGCATTGATATGAACCTACATAGTAGCCTGGATTTGTCAAATATTTTTTTGTGCTGTCACCACAGAAATGTCTATGGCTATTACACTCGAAAACAGCTGATTTCATCAGAGATTGGAGAACCGCTATGGAACGTTGCCGGTCTAGTGCGGCAAAGTACAAAATTCAAATAAAATAAGATCACCAATTTGATTGTTGGTTGATAAGAAATATCAGCCCGTTGTTATATCTAATTGTAAAAACGATAAATTGAAAAAATTGTAAATAAAGTATAGCATATTTCTACGGATGTGACATCTATAGTGTCAGAATTTGAATTAGCTTTTTAAACTTGACGTTTCGTAGAAGTGGTATCAACCTAACATTTCCTATACAGAACTATAACCATTTTTGAATTTTTTCATACGTATTTCTCAAAAAGCAACACAAAAAACGTTGATGTCACTCCTGCCGAAAACTACATAGCGCGACTCGCTCACATGCGACGGCGACGCTGCGCCATCGGTGACGCGCCGCATCACCGCTCGTCGCGCTATTCCGTACTTTCGGCACTTATGAGATAAATAACTATTATTCTGATGACAGTAGGTAGTGTCAAATGCTGATGCTTTGACAATACGTACTATTGATACTATTGACTATCAAAATATCTGTCAAATCCTGGCTAACTAGTTTAATTTTAATGCAGACACGATTTATCTCAATCAAATATATTCTCATGCAGGTAAACTATTAATTTTATATTTTGTATGATAAAGTCATGTGCCTGGCCTCATCAGATTTTTTTATCTACGACTCACATATAATAAGTTCATTGCATACGTACCTATGACTATATAATCCCCATCATTATACGCGCCAATGATTATAATGACACTAGCGTTGTATAATAATGACAGTTCATTCGAATAATGACCTCGTTATTTGAACAAACTGTCATCATTATACAACGCTACTGTCAAAGTCTGTCAAAACCTACGTGGATGACAGTTATTTGACAGTTCGCCTCGCCATCATTGACAAATACATATAGAATATTTTGCATAAAATGGAATTTATGAGTCGTAGATAAAACGTCGTATTTGATTCGCACATAACGGGTATAAATCGCTCATATGATTAGACGCTCGCCTACGGCTCGCGTGTAAACGTCATGCTCGCGATTTATATTCTCAATTATGTGCTCGTCAAATAATATACCTACTATTTTCTAATTATACATTCTCAGTGTAGTGAAATTTTTATTGAAGTCGGATATTTTTACTACTTTCTCAAACGCTAAATAAGCAGTCCCCAATGTATGGAAATTAATTATATTTTAAATACATTCTACACTGCTAAAAAAATTAGGGGAACACTTTTTTCGAAACCTGTAACAAGTACACCAAATCAAATTTGCTGTACTTTAACGATATATATTTTACTAAAAAAATACAAAAACGAATGTTACAACTCTTACTTACTTTAAGTTACACTTAAAAATGTAAATTAATAACATAAAGCACACCTGCGTCGCACTAGTCTGCGAAGAGATTCTTGGGGTATGCTTTCCTATTCCTCAATCAGGGTTTGTGTTAGTTCTTGTATGGTTAGTGCTGTATTAGGGCGCTTGCGAATGCGTCGGTCAAGCTGATCCCACACGTGTTCAGTAGGATTCAGGTCAGGACTTTCCATGACATGAACTCCACGTTCTTGCAAAATGTTTCTGGTGATGCCGGCAGTATATGGCTTTGCATTGTCCTGACTTAAGATTAAATTTTGACAGAGACCATATGCAGCAGGCACCGACCATGTGGTCGGTCATCCAAGATGTTTGTGATGTAGTTCATGGCATTTGCTCTACCAGGAACCACAACAAGGTCAGTTCTGTTGTTTATACGGATTCCAGCCCAAGCCATCGCAGATCCACGACCAAATCTATCCACTTGCTGTATAGTAGCGGCTGCGTAGCGTTCACCAGGACGTCTATACTTGGCCGTCGCACACTGGGGCCAAATACCTCAACTGTTGACATAAACTAATTTTCTTAACTTTTATCATGGAAATTAATAAAACAATATATATTAATAATATTTTAGTAAATATGTCAGAGGAGTTTCAGGTCTCATTATCACTGTTTGTGGGTTCATGGAAAGTATTATAATACTATAGGTTTATTCGAACAGCAGTAAAAACAATTGAGTATCCCACTAAACATGCAGAATGAAGGTTTTGGAAGAGCTATTGCGCGTGCGCAAGAGAAAGATATTGCTTTATGCGCTTATTTTAGTGCTGCTCGAGAACACCTTATATTAGGCGGCATCAGTAACTTCAAAATTTACTTGTCTAAGTTTCTATGTCTCCTGTTGGTCCGATGATATGAGAAGTAAATATAATACGTCTTCATTCGGTTTTGACTCGAGATATTTGACGAGCGAAATATTATCTGTACTCTCTCTTGAATGCCTTAATTCTTAGCTTCTTGTAACAGATAACAGGGCATGCTCAATAATGTGGAGGCAATGAAATAAAAGGTTGTAAACTGTATTACCTAATATTTTGCAAAGCTTTGAGGTTTAATAACTTTTATAATTAATGGATTTAGATGATTTTTGTCAACATTTTGTCAACACAACAAATTCATCAAGATTATGACACGCATTTGCAATTCGTTGCAAATGCAAACTTATTATACCGGTAGAATCAACATCGTCTTTTGGTGATCTAAGTTTGAGATGTCAGATGTCAGTGTCTCAAGTAGTCTGATACAAAGCCGAATCAATTCTCAATAAATTGGTTTTTGATTCATCCCCATATCTCAATGTTTGTAACAAATGCCTATTTTAAAAAAACCTATTCAATTTTAGCTAATCTTCAATACCATTTGTGAGCTTTAACCGATTATTTTTTAGAACATAAATCAACAAATATTTTTTGGGAAATAATAAATTAAGCTTGCAGTTTATTAGACCGGGAAAACGAAAATGATGTTCTGGTGGCAATTGCGATACCCTGTGGAGACCATGTGGTCGGTCATCCAAGATGTTTGTGATGTAGTTCATGGCATTTGCTCTACCAGGAACCACAACAAGGTCAGTTCTGTTGTTTATACGGATTCCAGCCCAAGCCATCGCAGATCCACGACCAAATCTATCCACTTGCTGTATAGTAGCGGCTGCGTAGCGTTCACCAGGACGTCTATACTTGGCCGTCGCACACTGGGGCCAAATACCTCAACTGTTGACATAAACTAATT
This sequence comes from Melinopterus prodromus, assembly GCA_964023965.1. Lineage (NCBI taxonomy): Eukaryota > Metazoa > Arthropoda > Insecta > Coleoptera > Scarabaeidae > Melinopterus > Melinopterus prodromus. The sequence goes on from OZ030397.1 coordinate 12,626,410, forward strand.
TTCTTAACTTTTATCATGGAAATTAATAAAACAATATATATTAATAATATTTTAGTAAATATGTCAGAGGAGTTTCAGGTCTCATTATCACTGTTTGTGGGTTCATGGAAAGTATTATAATACTATAGGTTTATTCGAACAGCAGTAAAAACAATTGAGTATCCCACTAAACATGCAGAATGAAGGTTTTGGAAGAGCTATTGCGCGTGCGCAAGAGAAAGATATTGCTTTATGCGCTTATTTTAGTGCTGCTCGAGAACACCTTATATTAGGCGGCATCAGTAACTTCAAAATTTACTTGTCTAAGTTTCTATGTCTCCTGTTGGTCCGATGATATGAGAAGTAAATATAATACGTCTTCATTCGGTTTTGACTCGAGATATTTGACGAGCGAAATATTATCTGTACTCTCTCTTGAATGCCTTAATTCTTAGCTTCTTGTAACAGATAACAGGGCATGCTCAATAATGTGGAGGCAATGAAATAAAAGGTTGTAAACTGTATTACCTAATATTTTGCAAAGCTTTGAGGTTTAATAACTTTTATAATTAATGGATTTAGATGATTTTTGTCAACATTTTGTCAACACAACAAATTCATCAAGATTATGACACGCATTTGCAATTCGTTGCAAATGCAAACTTATTATACCGGTAGAATCAACATCGTCTTTTGGTGATCTAAGTTTGAGATGTCAGATGTCAGTGTCTCAAGTAGTCTGATACAAAGCCGAATCAATTCTCAATAAATTGGTTTTTGATTCATCCCCATATCTCAATGTTTGTAACAAATGCCTATTTTAAAAAAACCTATTCAATTTTAGCTAATCTTCAATACCATTTGTGAGCTTTAACCGATTATTTTTTAGAACATAAATCAACAAATATTTTTTGGGAAATAATAAATTAAGCTTGCAGTTTATTAGACCGGGAAAACGAAAATGATGTTCTGGTGGCAATTGCGATACCCTGTGGAGAAATTAAGGTGAGATTCTCAAGAAGTCTGTGCAAAGCAAATTAAATTATTATTTTATTTGTTTTAAAATATTTTTTATATGCGAAATCGTAATCTTCATAAATTGTGTATTATAAAGAATAAATGCTGAACAAAATTTAAAAATGCTAAAATTGCAAATTTGTATAAAAAATACATACAATCCACAAAATTAACTGTTTTGGCCGCTTTAATAAGCTGCAAGGTTTTTTTCTTTAAACATTGCAAAGGTTTGATGCTCTTGACAGTTTGTTTAAGTGCTGAAAAGACAATCAAAATCGGTAAAACTTCGCAAAAGATATTGTACATTACAACTAAAATTGTAAAAGTGTTCTTGGGAAAGAAGGGCTCGCTCTATTTAAACTTCACAGTTGTATGTTGATGGTAACCAATGTCCGTGTGGCAAAGCTCTGTTTACATACAGCACAAACACGCAAAACAGAGCTAAAACAAAACGAAAACAATCAGGTAAACAAAAGTGGGGTTATGACTGCAACTAGTAACTACCAAAGTGCAATTGTTATAATATGTACCTGAATATCTGTTAATCCACCAAACACACAACGACACTGCACATTAGCACATGTCACCAAATTTATCAAGAGTATCATGCGCCCTTGCAATTTTGAGAAAAGAAATTATACTTGCAGTTAATTTTATCGGAACAAGAAAAAAGACATCCTGGTGGCCCAGTTTTGAAATACCCTTAGTTGTCCAGTTAAAGAAAAACTGAAATTAGTATATAAAACTCTCTCAAACTTAAACCACGAGACAATCATTTAGTTTTTCCGATATAGTACACATGCAATTTTCACTTCAACTTGGACCACCAAAACATGCCGTCGCTTCTCCCGGTATAGCAACTGTTACTTTTCAAAAAGTTCTTTTTTCAAAATTGCGAAGGCGGGTAATAATCATGATGCATTTGTTTACTATTCTCCGAAAGAATCATTGAAATCAGTAAAAAAGTACAAAAGTTACTCAACATCAAAGCTTCACAGTGTAAAATTCCACTATTCACATTTTACACAATACATGCCACTACTTCAATATGCGCAGGGGGGCGCAGCTAATTCTTTATGTTTCCTCAAGAACAATTATTACACAAATATCCAAAAATCAGAGACATCTATTTTTTAAATCCTTACGAAAGAAAAATATTATTTAACAGAATACAGGAAACGTCTTATTATAAAAATGTTTACCAAACCTGTGGGTGATGTCGCCGTATTAACAATAAACACGAAACTGATAACACAATACAATTTTTAAATGGTACGTGGTATTCTTCGCACTTGAATAGGTGTCGAAATTTTTGTCGCTCACATAAACAACTTTGAGGCTCTTGCCGAAGATGGGATATACTCGCAACACGACTTTTTGTTTGTGCGCGATAAGCTATGTTTATCCAACTATCAATCCTGAAAATATTGGAGGTTTAACGCAATTTCAAATTTTATAGTTTATGCCAAGAATGGATAGGTTTGGCCCCAGTGGCCCCAGCAAACTAGCGATATGATTTAAAAACTACCATTATCAAGGCAATGCAATGAAACCCATGAAGAACTAATATATAGATTGCTGAAGATGTTATTTGTGACAACAAATAAAAAAGCAAAAACATTGTTAAAGATATGTTCTATTTAACTTTTTATCTGGAATTACAACAATATTAAGTAGTCATTTAGGGGATATTTTATGATTTATTTTAAATTGTCCTTCTCGAGTGGGTATATCATATTTCTTTTATAATATGTTTGTAGCCTTATAAATATAAAAATATAATATATAAAATATACTGTATCAAAATAATATATTTTTACAATTTTTACTGCCTAATTATATTTATTTGGACGAAAAACCGCTTTTAACGGTTCTTTTTTATTTAAAATTCGAAAAACAGTGTTTTTAAAAACCGGCGTTTGTTTAAACCATAGTGTGTAGTATACAAATCACAATCACACGATCCTAGAGCTACCTAATTACATAATTCGAAAGATGTTTGATATTTAACTTTCCATACAGTTCTGTTAATAGATATGGCTACATAGATAGGTGCCAGATTCAAACTAAAATAAACACGTATCTCTAGTTCTTTGGTAATAATAATAATAATAATAATAATTTTATTTGTCATAGATCTCGGTACAGACATTGACAATTGTCATGATAGATACACACAGTTGATACATGCAGACAGATAACAATCAATATGCAACAAATGAAAATACAAGTAACATCACAATGAAACGAAACTCATAGCTATTAATTGAAACTGGCGATGCATTCGTCTATGTTATAAAACTCACCGTCTATCAGGTAATCGCGTAGCACTGTCTTAAAGCGTATTTGACTATTTATACTGAGCAGATCAAGAGGCATCGCGTTGTAGATCCTAGTCATCATATATACGGGTCCAGTCTCAAACGTAGATGTTTTGTGTCGAGGAACAGCTAGACGTGAGGAGTTACGAGTATGGACCGAATTCGATAACTCGCCGTTTGTTACGAATCTATTAATGTTACCCTTACAAAATACCAACAGGTTAAAAATATAAAGGCAAGGCAGTGTCATTAACCTTAACCCCTTAAAATGCCCTCTGCAGGAATCCCTGCGAATCAGTCTTTTTATGCATCTTATGTAACGCTTTTGCATCTTAAAAAGTCTCAGCGATGCAGCAGAAGACCCCCAGATAATAATCCCATATCTCAAAACAGATTCAATACTGGCTACATAATATTGTCTTAGCGTGCTCACGTTTACATTGTCACGCAATTTGTACATGGAGTAATAGAGTCTATTTATTTTACTGTAAATATGATCAATGTGCGCTTCCCATTTTAGAGACCTTTGAATATGCACCCCAAGAAACTTTACATTCTCACTTCCAGGAATCGATCCCTCGTCCGATCTAATCAACAGTGATAAGCCCGGAGAACCCAGAGAGAAATGTAGCACTGCCGTTTTTTGTGTGTTCAGAATCAGATTGTTCTCTCTGCACCACTCTCCCATACGCCTCACCGCATGATTCACCGCAGCAGACAAATCTGATACATTTCTGGCGTTAATGACCATTGTCGTGTCATCGGCATACTGATACAAATCGCCCATCTGAAGATACGAGGATAAGTCATTTGCATACACAAGAAACATCAAGGGGCCCAGAACCGATCCCTGGGGAACTCCCACATTCAGCAATGCCGAACGACTACAAAATGCTCCGGGCACACGAATCCGCTGTGATCTACCTCCCAGATATGACCTGATCAGTTCGTATGGAATACCTCTCAGTCCGTGCGAGGACAGTTTATTCAGTAGGATATGGTGGTCCACAGTATCGAAGGCCCTCGACAAGTCGAAGAAAATGGCTGCCACATGCCGCCTGTCATCGACATGGGTGAGAACCTCATTCACTGCTCCAAAAAGCGCGACTTCACAGGAGGAATCAGGCAGGAATCCATATTGAGTTGGCGAGATAAGGTTATGTTCATGGAAGAACGAGTACAAACGCTTATATATGATCTTCTCGAATAATTTGGATAATGCCGGTAACAGTGAAATTGGTCGATAGTTCTCGATGCTCCCTCTCGGTCCTCGCTTGAATACAGGAACAATCACCGTGTCCTTCAACCTATCCGGGAAGATGCCCTGAGTGAGCATCGAATCAACTACGAACACTAACACGTCCATCATGGAAGGCCCTACCAGCTTTAATATATATGATGGCACATCATCTATGCCAGCTGAACGCTTTCCAGATATAGATCTTAGAACTTCCAAGAGTTCACTGGAGTCGGTGGGGTGCAGGAAGACACTGGCAAATGTATCGACCTGGACGGAAGTACCATGACGCTCTGACGCTCCATCTCGGAATCCACCGCAAAAAACTTGTCGTGAAACAGCTCGGCAACTCGCGAAGGATCCTCCACCGAGTCCTCATCAATTCCAAGATGAATGCTTCTGTTTGCCTCAAATCTTCCTGTTACACCTTTTATAATATTCCAAACTGTTTTTGTTTTGCTCGTTGATGCAAGGACTTTGGAATCATTGTATTGACGTTTTGCCATGCGGATCGAAGCCTTCAGGTGTTGTTTTTCAGTCTTGTACCGCTGCCACATATTCGCATCATCGAGTCGCTTGCACACACAATAGAAATTTCGGACATCGTTCGACATTCGCCTTATTTCAAGGTTATACCAGGGATACTTAGTTAGCCTGTTGCTTTTCTGATTGCGCTTTGGAAAATTTTTCTCAAAATGATAATTGAAAGTATTTATCAAACTATTACATCTAGCATTAACATCCGAATCGCTATTATAAACCTCGCTCCAATCTTCAGTCTCAATATCAGCAATAAAAGCATCAATTTCCACAGATTGAAAGACACGCCTACAATGATCCTGCTCAGCATCAACCCGTCCCGAAACCGAACATATGCAGTGCAATGAGTAATGATCCGAAAGACCCGGATCACTCAAATGATGTTCTACATCAGCAGTTTCAAAATTGGAAAAAACATTATCTATGCAGTTGGCCTGCCTTGTAGCTTCTTTAAAACTTCTAAACATATTATATGAAGCAAACAAGCCAACAACGTCGCGACGTTCACAACTATCAGCGTTAAAATTAATGTTCAAATCACCACACACAATTACATATCCAAATCGATTGCACACAATATCAAGCAAAGCAGTCATATTTTCAACAAACACATCAAATTCGGCCGTTGGAGCTCTGTACACACATACATACAATATATTTACATGATCAATCCTAATACTAGCAGAAGAATACTCAAAATGCGACTCAACAGGTTCGATAGGAATGGTTTCTGCTTTCATATTATGGGTGGTCCTAACATAAATGGCGCAACCACCGCCCCTGTTTATTTGACGGCAGTAGTAATGAACAAGATTATAATTGGCCAGCTTTTCAAGTTCAATAGTGTCCGGATTTTGCCAGTGTTCCGTCAAACAAATCACGTCAACATTTCTATTCATTAAAAATATATCTAAAAGTTCAGTCTTATTTCTCATACTTCGTATGTTATAACACATAAGAGATACATTTGTGTTGTGGCCCGTCGCCTTTAGTTCAGCAAGATCGTGCCGTCTAGCGAGCTTATCTCTAAAAAATCATCAGATGTTTGAGAGGTGACAATTGGAACACAAATCAAATTAGGGGGCGGGTTATGTTTGACCCGTGATTTCAACTGACTACCTTCGATCGACTGCAGAACGCCAGTTATATATCGGCAAACATTACGTTTTCCTCTTTTCGTGAGGTGTATACCCTTTTTCTGGACGTCATTCAGATTTAAAAGATAATTTACATCACAGAAAAACACTGATTGACCCAAACGCAAACGACAACAGACATTGTACAAACTGACATTAAATTTGTAAATTTGGTGGTTTACACCATAGGAGTGGTTTAAAAACGGTACGGTGCATACAATAACATTCGTATGTGAGAGTTCAGAAACAATGTCAAAGAGTCTATTTTCATCCAGCTTGACAGCTCTTTGAGCGTCATTGGTGCCCCCCAGCATCACAACGCAATCACCCTCACCGTAATCCCGCACTAGGCTTGCACTATTGCGGATGACGTCCAGCAGACAGGCGTTCGGTTTAAACATCACCTCCACGCTAAAAGCAAACCCAACATGTGCAATGAAATTTTCGGCCATACCTCTACCCTGACTGTCAGCTAGTAGCATCATACGGGATCGACCAGCTCGTGTGTTGATAGATTGGTCCACGATGCCGGTGGTGTCACCTCGATTACCAACATCTAACACAGGATCCCCGCTGGACAGCCCGACCGCAGAACAGCCCACTTCAATGCTGCTCCCGTCCCGGTCGCACCGGCCAGCAGAACACCCAGCAGAATCGTTCAAAGTTTGGATTTCCGCTACCGCTTTTGATGATGACATACCATCTATGATAGCTCTCAAGTGGAGAATGATTGCATCTCTGGTATCCATATCACTACTAAGATTAATAATCTTTCCTTTCAAGTCATCGATATCCTTTCTCAGAGCTTCAATCCCTTCATTGGCCTCAGCTAACTTATTTCGAAGATCATTGGCTATTTCTGTTGCCTCACATCTGGTTTCCTCCTCCCCGGTATGTACAATGGTCGCACAGGAGTTGTTTGGATTAGCTTGCGGTAACCTTTCTACCGGCTTTGTTTTGTTTCGTACCGGCACCCTGGGCCGCAGCAGCCTTGAGTGTGCCGCTTTATTTGCATTCGGCATATCGCAGATTCTTTATGGACGTACTCTTGTTAGTGTAAGAATGAATATTAAAATACCAATAAAATTGATAAAAACAAGCAGATCAGAACACAGAAAGTCAAAATTTTTAAAAATCAAAATAGAGCTGCCCCGAGTACGGACCTGGCTATCTTCGACTAGCGCGGCAGAGAATAAAAACTTGTATCTACCACGTTGCTGTTACGGCACCAAAGGTAAAACCCACTAAAATCACTTCACAGAGACAACCTGCCCGCACGTTCAACAACACAGACAACACACTAACTGACTTTCTTCTTGAGAGCAAATTCCAAATTTACTAATCACCAGAAACCCCGAATACAACAACATTTGCATAAGACGCAAGAAAGACACCATAAAGCCGTACAGTACCGGACTGATGTTTTCGAAATATAACTAAACCACCCAATAAAAACATGTGAATTTAATTTTAAAGTTATATTTTATTTTATTTCATATACAGAAGGGTGATCTGAAATTGATCAAAAATAGTTTTTTTCAAGGGCCACTACCTTTTTGATAATGTTATATGGTAAAAAACAGTTACCGTCTGGCAAAGTTAGAAAGAAGTTTTCTTGTTTCAGCATATTAGCAAGGCACGATTACTATATTAAAAGAAACAATCAATAACTTTTGTGTTTACATATCAGAGTATTTCACAACAACAAATTTCCAATTACTTAATTAGTCAAAAATACAATACTACCCTAGCCAGCAGACTACCAGCAAAAAAAGAAAACCAATAAGTTACAATCGATTCTGGCATGTCTCTTTCAGTAGACTGTGAAGCTGAAGCCAGAAATATTGAATTGTGTCTAGATTTTAAGAAGAAAAGGCGTATTTTTGCATTTTTAGCAATTTCATTCGCCCTGATCGTCCAAAAAACCTCTTTTTTCTCAGTTCACAACTTCTGTTTTGAGATTAAGAATCTACAAAAAAAAAACAGTAGCTGGATTTTATAAACGTGAACTTACGGCCAAAAAATTCGCATTCGTACACTATGTGTATGTATTTTCTATACTTCTATATTGTAGAATAGCAATGAGCTACTTTTGTAAATTTACAATTACAAAACACAGCCACAGAATCACTTGTTCTACATGTTTAATTGTTGGCCAGACTAGTTAATTATTTTATTTTTGACAAATTAAGTAAGTAATTGAACATCTGCGAAATGTTCTGTATACTCAATAGTTTATGTATTATTTTTCTCATTAAGGTAATAATAGTGGTAAGCAATTTTATGATAGTTAAGAAAAAACGAAAATTTTGAAGCACACGCTGTAATTGTTTCCCAGATCATTTAACATTTTGAAACGATAGAATAAAAAAAATTGTTAAAATAAAATCGTAACGTCAATATCTCATAATTTGAAAATTAAATACAATTATAAGTTTCAGGAAAAGATTTAATTAAATACTCTGCGTATCTTTAGTCAGTTGTTTGCATTCTATTAAATTACATCTCAGGATAAAATGTGCATCTTCCTAAGTTTATTCCTTATTCGAAATGTAACTGACAAATAGAGAGAATTAAAACGTAGTTAAATAATGTGTATTTTTTTAATATTTAACAATATTTTTTTGCGAAATAATAATAATATAGGGAAACAATAAACTTAGAGACATTTGCGGTAGTAACAAATGATTTTTTTATTTAAAGAGCATCAACAATAGGAAACATACAGGGAGTACAATTTTAAAAACTGGAATTTAGTCAGATCTTTACAAATGAATCACCCTGTACATTTTTCAAGCTTTTCGTATTTGATTTTTCCTAATACTTTTATTAATTTATTATTCTTTTTTAAAGACAATACACACAAAGAATAGTCAGATTAATCAACACTTAATTTCCATCCTGAATAAATTAAACTATTTGTAACATTTGTAATATTTTAAAATGTATTTAGGTACCACTATTCTTTAATGTGTGAAAGGAGTTTTTAGTTTTTGTTGAATGGCAAATTTGAAACAGTCAGAAACAGTCTACTGGCTACTCATGACAATAAACAGAACAATAAAGTGTGATAATTGAACCATCCATCCGGGTAATTAAAACAAAGCATAAAATGCATACAACAAAAAATTGTGGCGTAAACTTTGAGTAAGAACTTGAAGTCACTTTTATATGTGTACTTACACGACACTACATTCATGCAACAGGCAGCAGCTTTTTACTCTGGGTGATTTTGAGTAATAGATAAAAAAATAATTGAAAAAATAAAATAAACGCAAATACCGTTTCTCATTACTAATTGGAGTTTATGTTTAACTTTCCCCCGGACTCCTCGGACTTTATTATCTCTGGTTGGGGCAGCAGCACGCGCGCATTTGAAAAACTGGTGACGTGCAGCCGCCGCGACGCGCTCGGATACCGAACGGTAAACATTCTCGTCACGAAAACTCTCGTTAGATGGCCTCAAATTAATTAAAATGCTCCACCGGCGCTTTTTAGAGATTACTTCTCCAGTTTGTGCAACCCACCAGAGGCAAATTGTTTGGTTGGGGATGATTAATAGCATTTACCGGTATTACTTTGAACGTTATCATACCAGGCGATAGATTAATAAGCTCCTCTATTTTTAAATTAATTGGTATAGGTATTCCTGATCACTATTACCTGGCAAAATAATAACTTGAACCCATGAAATGAATTGAACTATTTTTAAATGAGTATTTATAAATATGTTTTTGGTACTCATCTAATCCTCAAATGTTTTATGTATTTACTGACGACTGAGAATCTCGCATAACATAAGATGGGATACACATGTCAATCACATAAGAAAGCAAAACGCGATAGCAATATCTAACAGAAAATCAGAACCCTAATACCAAAGCACATGAGGAAGAGAATATACCACTGGTATATCAAAAGATAAATACTTATGTCATACTATTTTGCTTTATTTATTTTAGAATGATAGTCAAATTCGTTCTACAGGGTGTCTCAACAGTGCGATCTCGGAAGATTGAGCCTCTGTTAATGAAGATATTTTAAAACTGATTTCACTCATATATACAGAACGCCGAGGCACACATTTTAAAATTATTAGCGTGTATACAGGTTGTTCCATAAGGTAGTACCAACCCAAACTTATGTTTATTTAAATGGAACAACCGATATTTCGGCACAATTTTGAATTCCTCGTTAAATTTTACGCCCATGAAACATAACATTACCTACACTAAACTTAATACTTTTTGATTTATTGGCATTTTGATGGAAAAACAGTACTGTAAGAAAAACAGTATACCTCAATAACTGTTTTTAATTTTATTTCGCACGCTTAGATTATGATTAACTAAGAAGCGTTCTATTGTCTTGATTACCTACCATATCCAAATTGTGTGCAGGGTGGTCATAATCTGCAGCAAAATAAAGCAAACAGTTTTTCCTAAGAAAGTTAATTTTATTAAATGGAACACCCTGTATCTATTTCTCTTTTTGAATTCTACGCATCGTTCTGCACAAAAAAGTAGTAGTACACAGTAGTGCTAAAATAAACCATTCCTGAGATAACTAGGCTTCTTAATAATAAAACAAATAAATAATAAAAAATCGATTTTTCTATCAATAAGTGCTTCTTCACCTACATTAACAATTAAACCAGTTAAGTATTTACCTAAAGTATACTGTTTTCTCACATAATTTCATATTTTTTTTTTAATAAAATAGAACATTTTATGACGTCTGCAATTGAATATAATTTGAAATATATTTTTACTTATACCTTGTAGGCTGAGAGAAACTGTGCTAAAGAAGTTATTAAGGTATGTGTCAGTGGTATCTGTCAACTCTACTTGCAAATAAAGCATTTTTTTACTATGTTTGCATGCAACATAAAGTACCTAGGAACTATATGGAGCTCAACAACGATCACTAACTTAAGAAAACTACAAGTACAGCAAAATAAAGCTGTGAAACTGATTTACAACTTCGACCACCTCACAGCGACAAAAGCACCTAAGTTCGAGCTTACTCTAGAACTAAACGTCAAACAGACCCTCCAACTAAACGACGATTTGCTGTTGCATAAAGCGCTAAATAGAAAAATTAAAACGGATTTGACACTATTAACAAATAAAGACATACACAACAAGAACACCAGGCAACGAACTCAGAGGGTAAAGGCAAAGAAATACACATTGAGTATAACAACTGACACAATAAACAAATACAACAAACTAGACACAATATTAAGAAACTGCAACAAAAACCATTCAAACAAAAAATAATGCAAATGATGAAGACAATTTGACGTGACCCGACAGAATAGATACGACGACATGATACCCTCGATACCGTCAGCCCAAGCATGAACTTCATCACTCGATGCGAGGACAGAGGGAGGAAGCCGCATGAAGGATTGATGGAGTGTATTGTATGTGTTATATTATATTACATTACTCAATAACTCAATGCAATGCTATTTAAATAGTAGAACGAATAAAGTTCCATTTCATTTAAAATAAAAATCAAAACAAGAATGCTCCATTAATTCAGCAGTTGGAGAATTGAACACTGACGAATGAAGAATTAAGGCCCAACATTGCAAATGAAAGTAACCATTTCATCGACTTTGGACGTTGTTGTTTGATTTGATAGACATTGTTACCAGGTCGGCAATTGGAAAATCCAGACTTTACACATGATTGACGGACTGTTTTAAATACATAGTTTAAACTTGCAGTAATACACTCCAAGGTTTCAAAATATGAAAGGGAAAAATGATTTTTGTAACCGATTACATGAGAACCTCCCCTTAAGCGCAAGTATATTAATTTGTACTAATATAATAATTGGGTGAGTATTATTAAGGCTATAGAACGGTATAATCCTACATACCTATTGGAATATACATAGATTGTGTAAACAAGATTCAATTCAGTAGTGTGTAGTAGGGTTCGTATCGTAGGCTGACATTTGAAACCACTAACGTACGACACTTTTTTTTTTTTTAAACTGGTTTTAATAAATAAAATATGTATTATGTGTCTTACTTACATGTGCTATCTTGCACAAGTACTAAACATCTTTTGCAAACGTTTCTTCAGTTGGCACAACTCAGTCAACAGTAGGTAAATTTCACTGAAGAAACATTTGCAAAAGATGTTTAGTACTTGTGCAAGATAGCACATGTAAGTAAGACACATAATACATATTTTATTTATTAAAATCTGTTTCAAAAAAAAGGCGTCGTACGTTAGTGGTTTCAAAAGTCAGCCTACGATACGAACCCTACTACACACTACTGAATTGAATCTTGTTTACACCATCTGTGCATATTCCAATTGGTATGTAGGATTATACCGTTCTATAGCCTTAATAATACTCACCCAATTATTATATTAGTAAAATTAATATACTTGCGCTTAAGGGGAGGTTCTCATGTAATCGGTTACAAAAATCATTTTTTCCCTTTCATATTTTGAAACCTTGGAGTGTATAAAATCACCTCCTGGAATAGTTTTTTGATTCTCGCTAGTTTGCCGGTTTTGTAGCCTATGGGATTCTCCGGTCCAAATTTCTTACGTTGAGGCGGCACAAAAAGATATAATGATAATTTTTGGTAACTTTTTAAATTAGGAATGTGAAATTTGGATACAGTACAGAGAACGCATAGATAGATCTAGGTGCTTATTTTGATTAAATTATTATAATGAATTTATATACAAAAGGAGTTTTAAGAAGTACATATCATGTTTCTACCTTCTCTTGTAGAGTTTTGTACACCGAAACAATTAAAAGTTAAAGTCGTTTAACGGATCGAGTTATTGTTTTTTCCCATAGAGAAAATAGTATTTATTGACGGCTGAACCTCATAATAAGTGAAATTTTAAAATAAATATATTATTTATATCGATTTGAAAGCAAAAAACAGCTGTAAAAACTCCATCTTAAAATTCAAACAGCAACCATTTTGTCAATTTTCAACTTTTTCAGCTTAAAGTTCGTTTAGCCTCTAATTTTATCTACATGAGAACCTCCCCTTAAGTTGAACAATTTTATAAATTTATTTTGCTGATCTACTATCATCTGATCTGTATGTACGATTACCGATTACCCACCCTAAGTATTGTTTAAATAAACATTTGCAAGGAAAAACTAAATTTTCCCAAAAACTAATAACGTTTTACTTCCGCAGAAACAGACATCTATACATATAATAAAATTAAGAAGCAAATATTTAGAAGTAAACATCGAAACTCCCACTTCGAATCTAAATTCTCTCCAAGTCAAATAACGAAATATCGACATCTTACATCCGTATATACGCTACCGTCTTATTTACTTCTTATTTGTGGCATTGTGGAACGAAAGATGCAAACCTGTGCGATTGGTGTATTTCAGATACGTCAGCTCGCTTTACGTTATGTTCACTCATGCGATACATATATCATCGCGGATAAAATCGGTTTTCCCGCGGAAAACCTTAAATAGAGGTACGTCGACAACCGGGACGGTCGCATGCAATCACATCTAAGTGCACTCTTCGTACCATTCGGTTAAAATCACGCCCGACCCTTTGATCTTCGTACCGTGCAATGGGTGACTTTACGCTCCAACGTTTACGTCCATTCAAGATTTAGTTAGCTAAACGTGAGGGTCTTATTAGTGGACCGACTGGTATGATACCGGTAATGGTGTTGTAGGTACAGCCGTGGAAAATTCAATGGTAGCAGGCTTGCCGCCAGTGTACACCAAACATAGCTCGGAGATTGTCGGTCGTCGGATACCTACCTGCTAAAGTCATAAAACCAAAGGGTTACTTTTGTTTCGTTTCGTTTTATTTTTCTGTATCTATGGAATGAAATCGAATTTCGTCTATTTATATGTTTCCGATATCCGAAACTGACAAAAGTGCACTGTAATATTTAATGTATTTTTTGCATGTAGTTGTAAATCGTATTTGCCCTGGTTTCTTCTTTGCTGCAGATATGCCCTTTAGAACTGATACTACAGTGTTGTTCAGCATTTTAGCTTAATTATAAAATTTTTGTTATTTTTATGTTTATTAAAATTATATATTTACGTTCTATAATAACATCCACACACAATTTTCTTTTATGTGTGACATGTAAGGGCAGGATTTACAATCCAATATGAATGATATCACATCAGAACGATATGCAAATAACTTTGAAAAAATTTATAACAAAATCATTGAAATTTCAATCTATATTTATGTTACTCAATCGTTTTCGCCGTATTGCAAAAGTTTCAAGTCCACTAGTTCCTTGTATAATATTTTGTATTGCGGCCGACCTACCGGACGATAAAGCACAAAGGTAGGTATTTTTATTACACTATGGGTCGCGTTTTGTTCCTTAATTTACCTTTTTGCTGGCCTTTCCGCAAATTAGCCAAATATTGAAAATATGTATCACATAACGTTGTGACTTCGTGCCATCGACACACAATTTCGAAGAGTTACAATGCCCTATCACCTATCTAGCTATTTGATTAAAAATCGTAAATTTGTTAGACAACCACAATTAAATCGATTTTGGCTGATACAACAACAAAGGATTTTGCTTGTTTTCTTAGTGCAACAAATTGACGATACATATGTTCCGTTTAGATTGTCATAAATGTCTCATTTCCTAAAACATCAGGTCATACCAACCTCAACAACATATGAAATAAAAGCACTCCTGCAAATTTATATCAACCTCCAACCTAACAGAACACTTTCTTATTTAATACATGCTTATGTTATTCCTATATTATTAAATGTTTGTTTTTATGTTATTACATATATTTGTTATGTTATTACAAAAATTTTTTTAATGTTATACATATATCTATTATTTTTATCTATACTATACTCATGTTATATTTATATTATTTTTGTTGAATACATAATTAAGTATATGCAATTTTCATTACTTACCATAACGTAAGTTAAATAAATATAAAACATTATGAGATAAAAGTATATTATTTCGGTCTGGGACTAAGTAGAAACCGAGAAAAATGAGTTTTTTCACTTACAGGAACTTCCTATCTGGAATTACCTCCTTTAAAAATTATTGACAGCGGATATCGGATGTAGTAATCGGTTTGCTTTGATGCATACACCGACGTAGCCATGATGATGAAGTATTTCAATACGTGCCTAATTAAAATTTTTACAATTATAACTAACGTTTCTATGTATTTTAGCATAAATGAAATAATACTGCAATTGCATATCGAAACAAAAATATTAACTAATAACAATCTTTAGCTACCAGCGGCAGTTTCGCTCCGAATATCGAAAATATATTATATAAATACGAAACTCATATTCATAACATCTATATACTGAAAACTTAAAATGAAATGAAACAGAAGTGACTCTTCGGTTTTATGACTACCAGGTAGGTATACGACGACCGACAATCTCCGAGCTACGTTTGGTGTACACTAGCGGCAAGCCTGTTACCATTGAATTTTCCACGGCTGTACAGTCAATGAATACGGAATTCCGCATGTTTGCCTACTAAGAAATATACGTAGGTTTATTCTGCTTTCCTTGGCGATATACTATTAATGTAATCTTGTTAGTTACTACCAGTATTGACAACACCAATGCAATGGTTTATATTTGTGCTTTATTTTGCTAATATACAAATTTTAGGAAGAGTTGTTGCATATAGTGATATTATTAGTTTTTGATGTTTGTTGTTGTCGCTGAAATTTTGTCTTGTATATTTTGTTATTTTTGTTTGTACCTATACTTTGTTTTTTGTTGTTGTTATGTTTACATTGTATGTTGTGTGTTTATTGTTGTACATTATAGAAATACTCTAACAAAACTCTTATGTGGTGTTTTTAGCGTAGTCATTTATTTACCTTCAATTTATATTTCTGATAAATTAAGTAGGTAATTGGAAATCAGTGAAATGCTCTGATGCCTACGCATTATTTTTTTATTGAGATATAATTGTATTAGGCAAATTTATTGTAGTAAAAAATGGGTTGGTTATAGGGCCAAAACTGACATAGGTGGTGTTACGTATCATAAGATTCTCTTGTAACATCAAATAATTTTCGTCTGAAACTTTTTCTTATTTATCGTATTGAAGACCTGTGTCTCTGGAACAATTTAACATATACCCTCCACTCAAGGGGGTTCTACACTAAAAATTTAACCCGCTTTGCTCTCACTGAGTTTGAACATATTTAAACGGAAGTCCTTGTATACTGGAGACCATAAGGTTATGTGATAAGAGAAATACAGCGTCGTCTAGCGTTATAGTAGGATGAGGTACACACGCTAAGAATACGTGTGCGTGGATGTGAAAAGGGACCAGTTGTCCGTTTCTAGTTACGCAGATAATCGCAAATAAAGTTATATTTTTCCTACTTCCAAGTGTCCAATGGAGTTGAAATTTTGCGTGTGCACAGTTCCGGTGACAATGCTTGAAACATAAAAGTTCTTAAATTTAAAATCTCTATCCAAAATTTCGAAAATTGTCAAAAATTTTGAAAAAATTTGGAAGATTTGTCCAGTGGAGTGAACAGAGTTTCCGTGACAATGCTGAAAAAAATAAAGTGCATAAAACAATGGAAAATTTTATTTTCATTTTAATACATATGGCAACATATTTGGAATCTGAAACTTTCATATGTCACATGTTTTAATTTTTATATTTATATGTTTTTAATTCTAAAAATCCAAAATCAGATTTGGAATCGGAGACCCCAAAAACCCCTTACGAGAATCCTTAAGTATTCTTAAGACTCGGGAGATGAAGATACCTAGTTTACACTATTTTGTAGCCGCATGCCAATGGCGCTATAGATTTAAAAACCTATAAAACCTAAACGGAATAATGAAATAATAAATTCTACTAAAAATCTTGAAAGTAATATCGAAATTGTTCCAAAAATGTCGGAGTCAGCGTAACTTCCAAATATGCGAGAAGTTATTAACTTTTAAACTTTGCAAATGTTTGAATTGTTCATAGCGCAAAAGTTTACGTTTTGCATCAGAATATAGATTAGATTATCTTTTTAAAATTTCTCTTTATGGTAATCGGCTTAAAATGTTGGAGTACCTTACCCATTACTAAAAACACTCGTAACTTAATTTCGATCAACTGCTCCCTTTTCAGATCCAGACACACATATATTTATTTAAATCAAAATTGGATTTTATTGTCGATAATAAATTTATTTTTAAATCAAAGGCATAAATGTCTTCCTGACAGGACTCCAGGCCATAGTATGCTAACTAATAGTTTACCAAATAAAAGAAGGGCTGTACCCAATTTTTGCGCTTACTCGTTATTGGTTTATCAAATTGTGATGCCAAGAATGCCTGTTAAATGGCGTAAAATGACAACAACAGCATTAAAGTGGTAAAGTTTTGAGTGAAGAAAACATTTCAGACACTGATATTTTTCCGTAAAATACTCAGCTCAATATTATTGTAGAAGAAGGTGTACCTTAGATGTAATCAGATGTGGTAATTTTTCAAAGATTTAGCAAACGGTTTCGTAAAAAAAGGGTTACGAATTCATCTTACAGGAAAGAAACTTTTTCAAAAAATAAGTTTTGTTACTATCAATATCTCTGGAACGGTTTGACTTTTTAGAAAATCCTCGATTAGGTACCTACATTATTTAATTATCAAAATACATATTTTTGGTAAGTCTGTGGAACATGGAATGTGAATATGCCTTTTGGGTAGATTTCTTTGTACTGACGACAAGTCCCGACTAAAACCTCCGACGTATGGTTTCAAAAGAAGTGTAAAAAACGCAATTATGGTAATGTTTGGACATTTATATTAGTACGTAGTAAACCAGCTTTGTACTTTTCCAGAAAATTTCAGGTTGTTAGGACTAAAATCTACAAGGCTTAAGATTGTTTGTTCACAAGATAGAAGTGATGGGCGGGCGCTTCCATGAAAAGAAAGAAAACATAAAACCCTGATGTGGCATGCAAGTTTGTATACAGCACAAAGAAAACTATCGAAAACGTGTATTCGCTATGCATTCACAAACATTTTCGCGATTTTTTTTTTCATTTGCTATCATCGACGCTATTACGGCCTTTCACACGGAACACGGCGCCGGTACGGTTTTGTCCGTGTACGGTCGTTATATTGCTTTTCACACAGCACGGATTTCAAACGGCACGGCACGGTGCGTGTGAGCGGCTCGATTTAATCTCATACACTTCGAACCGTACACGGACAAAACCGTACCGGCGCCGTGTTCAGTTTGAAAACGCCGTGAAGGGATCAATGAAAATCAATTGTTGCCATTAAAAAATAATAGCGATGTCAATGAGCATCTAATATCTTACTACACTATAAAAGTTACCAAGTTTCAGGGACATGGAATAGTGCCGAACCCGTTGGAACCATTCTGATTTTAATGATCAACTTTAAAGTAAACACAAACGACTCACCGAAATGTGTGTCTCACAATATTGCCATTTTGCGATAACTACTTGTTGAAAATCTTTGATATTCGATTAACGATATTACTATTAATTATGTTGTAAAGTATTCTTTTATACCCATTTGTGTGGATCATGACGATTTTTAGTGTTTAACAAGCAAACTAGTATACCTCCACATTAATTTCTCCACTTGTAGGTCAAATTATTTCAGCCAATACACGATTAATTATCTACGACTACAAAACCAAAGCCTGTTTGAGAACGACAAAGCTTTCAGCTTTAGAGATGAATTAACTACTCCAAACTACTAAAATACCAATTTCGAATTAAACAAACAATGGGATTATAACCTCGTCCAATGTCCGTTTACCCGTTGGAAAGGTACTTCATACTGGAGGTAATAAATCGCGCCGGTTGCCAACTTCACTGAACTAACTTCAAGAATGCAGCGGCAATGAAACTGTAGGAAATTTGTTCGGGACATTCCTGCGCTTTGTCTCGACTGCTGCAGCTGTAAATCTAGCACTCTTAATCTACCGTAATCAACTGTGAAAGTTAGCCCCGCTGAAGTGTAACTGTAAATTCTCACGGTTTGCTGCAATTAGTTCAATTTCAAACGAGTTATTCCACAACGATAAAACCCCACCGTTCTTATTCTGAAGTTTGTTTGCGTAGCTGTAACTGACCTAAAGTTAAGAGCGAAGATTACCGTGTGCAACCAATTTCAGCTTTTTGTTTAATTCCCTCGTTATGATGGTATATTTCTTTCTATTGGTCTATGGCTATTGTTGTTTCTATCACGTCTGGTTTAGTATAAATAAAATAATGGTTTTTGCCCTTAAATGTATTAAAATGGAAACTGTTCGTTCTTTTAAAACATCCTAGGAGATATCTAGTTAATTTTATTTAATTGTACATTTTTATATCAAATTCAATTTCTGATCTTAACTAAATTTCTAAAATAAATATCTGATATTTATTTATTCATCAAGATATTTATTTATGGCAACCCCCAATTATTCTTATTGTTTTTATTAGATCTTTTGTTTGTGTTAATGCTTGCATAAACTTTTTTTGCCTTACATAAGAATTTTTTTAACAAAATTAGAGAAATAATGATATGCGAAACACGCCACAATATACACAAATATTGATAACAAAATAGGTCTCTGATTCCAAAATGGCGGAATCAATATGGTGACCAAAAATGTAGACAATTTCCGAATTGCATGAAATCTGCTAACAGACTTTTGAAATTCAAAATGGCGTAATCAATATGGCGACCGAAAATGTAGACAATTTCCGAATTGCATGAAACTTATATCCTGCAATTGTACAAGGCTTCAAATCATATTTTCAAAACTCAGAATGGCGAAACCAACATGGCGACCGAAAATATAATAATATATCCTATTTGCATAAAACTTATTTCCTGCAATATTACAATTCTCCTGATTCTTAATCTTTAGACTTTAATCTGAATTTTTAAATTCAAGCTGGCGGAATCAATATGGCAACAAAAATTGTTCCATAAAACTTATTTTCTGCAACATTACAAGACTTTGCTGTTGGGGCTTATATGAATATGAGAAAAAGCTTAAAATTATATATGTATTGATTGTTGAACAAGCATTAATAAAAGTAAAAATAACCTGTATATTGTTACAGTTTATGAATCTTTTTCACACAAGGAAGTACTATTGTACTATTGTACGTTTTTCCAAAGTTTTTCTAAATTCGTAGAAAAGTAAATTCAATTCGATTTATCTGCCTGTGAATTTTGTTGAAAATTTGTCATCAGATTTGATTTTGACAGCTTTAAATATCACTGAAATAAGTTTCAATTAAATCCGACAGTTTCTAGACTTTGTTTTGCCATATTAAATATATTAATATATTAAATATCATATATTAACTCCTCCTTTCTGAATTTTGAAAATCAGACAACAAATTTGGGTTTAGAGATCCTCAAATGTCACAGGAAAAAGTTTCATGTGAATCTGAATATATTTTGATTTTGGGTCCGCCATTTTGAATCTATCATTCTCAATTTACAAAATCTGACATGAGCTTTGGTATTAAGGGAGCTTGAATTATGATAGGAAATAAACTTCATATAAATCCATAGCTTTCACATTTTTGTTCGTCATATTTAATCCGCTATTTTGAATTGTTTAAATCTCACTTATTTGGAATCACGGAACGTGAGGTATCACAGGAGGCAAGTTTCCCACGAATTCAAGAGTTTTTGGTCGCCATATCGAGTCCGCCATTTTGGATTTGAAAAAATAAATGGTTTGGTATCAGTGAAACCAAAAAAACCTTTTTCAATATATTTAATGCATATTTTACAATAGCGCAAGAAGGTGAATTTTGCGTCATTATACGGTCTCCGGGTTGATACTGCGATGTATATTAGTTTGCAACTCAATAGAGCATTTCATATAAAATCGGATGAACTCGGATGACATTTTCATACTATCTGAAACCTAAAGGTACTACCTATCTGGTTGTATGCACTATTCGGCAGGATTGAGTGGAATATGTAACTTTTTCAATATCAATAATTAAAGTCAAATAAACGCAACAAATACTAAAAATAGGAACAAGCTATTTTCTAATTTAAATTAGAACAAAGGCTTTTATGTTATTCATTACTATTAATGTGCATTAAGTACGTACAAACCTCCGGAAAGAATATCCATGGTAAAAAGACACATAACCATGAATACAAAGAAAATTGCACTTGAAGACAGTATTGAACTATTGTACTTTCAGTAAAGAATAATTTTGGTGCTCATTCTGCGAAGTAGTTGCAACTAAAAATGAAGTTTTTTTTTGTTTTACAAATGCATTGCCTTGGTAACTGAAGTGTATTTTTGACAATCGCAGCATTTTCATTAAATTAGGTTTTGGCCAGTTTTTCGGGTAATTTCGCCACGGTGCGCGCCTGCCTGCTTCAGAATAAATAAATGCTTTTTTATAGTTTATTTACTGTTGACTCTTGTAATGGGTATTTTTTGTTTTTTCATTTTGTGCTGTTTTTTATGTTCTTTTCTTTTATTAATATTTATAAATAAATTTATAAATTGAAAAAACATGTGGATATTTAATGATTTAAATAATTTTATTAAAGGACTTTATATTCTCTATGTCTACATGTAGCGTTAAAATTGTTACTTTTTGTAAAAACAATTGAAACAAAAAGAATCCAGCACAACCTATCCAGGAGCAACACCTACTACTAGATATATTTCATAGTCATATGTTTTCGCACACTACCGCTACTAGAAAAAAAAATGGTCAAGATGCGTGGAATTTATGATATTGTTACATCGTCGGTATTTGGGAGTATAAATTCCAATAGTCGGTCCTAAGCTGTGTCAAGATAAGCGGAATTAATGGGATAAAATTCCTTTTCGAATACCAAATACGTACTCGAAAGTTAAATTAATGGCTGTATGTAGAATCGATTTTGCGACAAGCAGCGTGTTTGGGTAAATACCGTATTGTGTACCATCGCTATAACGAGGGTGCATATTTGTCCTTAAATGGCATTCTTTACTCTCACGTTTCTACCTTTGGATTTATGACATAGTTATAATACATTGTTATCGTTAATCATGAATACCCAAAACTGTAAAACAAAGCTGTTATATAATATATGCTGATTATATTTGTAAAAATCCCTCAGTTGAAACAATGTTGATGTTATACGAAGGCTAGCTTCAACATTTTAAGAACTTATAGGCATGAAATTTCGTGCACAGAAAATTTAAATCATGGTTTGTAATTATTCAAACCCTGTACAATATACGAATACATAGAATTGATGTACAAGTTTTGTTGCCTTTTTTTATTTAAAAAGTTCTCTTTTGTATTTCGGACTTCTGGCAATCTTATTCTAGAATTAAGCACCACCAGCGTAAACACTCAAATGGAAACTGCGGATACGATAAAAGCAATTGTAATAATAACCTGCAGACTTGACACCGAGAAAACACTACGAATCGATTTTTCATATCCTACATATTAGAAATCTCCAGCGTGGTGGTGTGGTGTATATCCAGCGAGTCATAATTATGACAAACCCAAACGAAACAATAACGCGACATCGCGCCAGCCACAGCACATTAAATTCTCGAGAATATGCTTCTAGTAAAAGGCAGGAAATGGCGCAAGTCGGCAGCTTTTGGCATCACGAATTGTGTCTATATATACAGCTATAATATATATACGAAGTAGAAATACGAACGCGAGCCTGAATTCTACGCGTTCCTAACGAGGGGTGCAGAGGCAAAATTTACGACCACCCCCAAATTTCAATAAGGTGTTTACCGAAACAATAAGTTACGCGCAATTTAGAACTGATGAAAATTCCCTAAATGATTTCCATTCCGGCAGCCGCCGCTTGGAGGCGCTACGATTGAAGTTGGAGGGTTGAGAAACGAGTAGATGGGGATGGTCTGGGTAGCGCGGCCAAGACGAATCACCGCCGGTTAATTTCGCGGAATGTTTTCGTGGATTAATCAGGGTAAAATGTTGATGTTTATACGTTAAGTGAGCTCGTGCCGGAGTAACAACGCAGACCGAGCTAGGTCTTAGATCTCATTAGGTTGCTGGTGTCCTTTATCATGAAAGCCATACCGTATTTATTTTGTTCCGAGGTTCCTGCTAGCTACGACAAAGCGTCTGTGGGAACGTGTTTGTTTGTTAAGGAATGAAATCTTCATTCAACATCATTTAACCACTGAACAACTAAAACAAAATTAAAATAGCCCACTCTTGGCTAAAATTGGCACACAAATTAAAGAAATTTGGTTCTGATTAACTCCTTATAAAGAAGTTGAACGACAAAAAGGTTTCAAACATAAGAGATTTGGTTTTAAAATGACTATCCTATGATACCTATGATACCTGGCGCGACTATTACTCCTAAGTTGGTACATTCTTCCATCTCTATCACTATTAACTGTATATTTTAATTCTTTGCAACATTCAAACGGTCCATTTCTGGACATGATACCCCTATACATATAGCAACAGTTAGAAACTATTTGAACTAATATTGTCGCCTTTAAAGAGTCAATATAATAGCAATAACAAGTATTTTATATTTTCTTTTCGAGGCATTTCAAATTGGTCCACTTTTTCTGTATTTTTAATCATTGTTCGGTAACATCCGTACATTTTAAAGAAGTAGTAATTGTCGCCTTGATTTTACTTTATCATACGCAGTATGCTAAAGTATTGTAATCATGCCGAAAAAAAAAATTGAGATTTTAGCGGAAATAGGTCTTTTTGGGTCCCCTGAACATTTTTGACCAAGGTACAAAAAAATGTCTGTGTGTGTGTGTGTGTGTCTGTGCGTATGTATGTCTGTGTGTAAACGATTTTTGTGGCGACGATTCCGGAGAAACTACTAAAGGTATCGGAACGAAAGTTCATATTTAGAAGTTTTGTTACCAAACTTAGAGCTGAAAAGCTTTTGGTTGAAAGGGGTCCAAAGGAACTGGTAGTTTATTCTAAGCCTTTTTGAAAGATTTTGCAAATGAGCCGCCAAATTTTGAATAATTTATGCCTATGATATTTTTTGGTAAAATTAATAGTTTAGCTTTAAGAGCAAATTCTATTTGATCGAGATCGGTCGCATCTGCATTGATATGAAACTTCAAAGTAGCCTGGATTTGACAAATATTTTTTTGTGCTGTCACCACAGAAATGTCTATGGCTGTCACACTCGAAAACAGCTGATTTCATCAGAGGTTGGAGAACCGCTATGGAACGTTGCCGCTCTACTGCGGCAAAGTAGAAAACAAAATTCAAATAAAATAAGATCGCCAATTTGATTGTTTGTTGATAAGAAATATCAACCCGTTGTTATCTAATTGTAAAAACGATAATTGAGAAAATTGTAAATAAAGTATAGCGATGAGTATAGTTACGTTTTAGTATGTTGGTACGGATGTGACATCTACAGTGTCATGAACGAATATAAATCTGTCAGAATTTGATTTAGCGTTTTAAACTTGACGTTTCGTAGAAGTGGTATCAACCTAACATTTCCTATCCAGAAATATAACCATTTTTAATTTTTTGTAAGTACGTATTTCTCAAAAGCAACACAAAAAACGTTGATGTCACTCCTGCCGAAAACTACATAGGGCGACTCGCTCACATGCGACGGCGACGCTTCGCCTTCGGTGACGCGCCGCATCACCGGTCGCCGCACTATTCCGTACTTTCGGCACTTGTGACATAAATAACTATTATTCTAATGACGTAGTGTAGGTAGTGTCAAGTGCTGATGCTTTGACAATACCTACGATTTATCTCAATAAAATAGATTCTCATGCAGCTAAACTATTAATTTTATATATTGTATGATAAAGTCATGTGCCTGGCCACATCAGATTTTTTACTTTATCATACGCAGTATGATGAAGTATTGTAATCGTGCCGAAAAAAAAAATTGAGATTTTAGCGGAAATAGGTCTTTATGGGTCCCCTGAACATTTTTGACCAAGGTACAAAAAAATGTCTGTGTGTGTGTGTGTGTGTGTGTGTGTGTGTGTGTGTGTGTGTGTGTGTGTGTGTGTGTGTGTGTGTGTGTGTGTGTGTGTGTGTGTGTGTGTGTGTGTGTGTGTGTGTGTATGTATGTCTGTGTGTGTGTAAACGATTTTTGTGGCGACGATTCCGGAGAAAGTACTAAAGGTATCGAGACGAAAGTTCACATTTAGAAGTTTTGTGACCAAACTTAGAGCTGAAAAGCTTTTGGTTCAAAGGGGTCCAAAGGAACTGGTAGTTTATTCTAAGCATTTTTGAAGGATTTTGCAAATGAGCCGCCATTTCTGTAATTTCGACAAAATAGTTAAATAATAAATTAAAGTAGAGGACATTTTTAATAATTTATGCCTATGACATTTTTTGCTAAAATTAATAGTTTAGCTTCAGGAGCAAATTCTATTTGGTCGAGATTGGTCGCATCTGCATTGATATGAAATTGTATAGTAGCCAGGATTTTTCAAATTTTCGGTCTAATGACAGTACCGGTAGTGTCAAATGCTGCATTTTTTTGACAATAATTACTGTCAATCTACTGTCAATAGTAAAAAGATTTCATGTTGTGATACCGTGTACGGTCCTTGCCTGACGGCGTCGGATAGGCAGCGTGTTCAGCGTGTCCAAACTGCATGTGTTCTGTTTGTTTTTGGTTTGAGGAAGTATGATCATGTATCGAATGGGCTGCGCAACTTGGGATGTTTAAACATGGATAACACTAGGGTGTTTCATACAGCAATATTATATCATAAGTTGCTATCCAAGAGGATCCCACAATACCTCATGCGGAAGATACGCTGTAGAACGGATATCCATAACCACAATTTAAGATTCAGGAGTTTGTTTGCTCCACCTGCTTATCGCGCTGAGCTGTATAAACGGTCATTCTCTTACCAGGTCAGTCACTGGGTCTCAGGGAAGATATGAAAAAATTATCGTTAACCAGTTTTGGGGGCAAGGTGAAGTGTTATCTGTTTGCTCAACAGGGGGGACTTTAGTTTTTATTTTTTATGGGCATGTGCGATGTTTTGTTGAGTTGGATTTGCTGCAATTACGTGTAATTAGACTCTAGAGTAATTTTTTGTTTGTTTTTGTTTTGATAAGTTCTCGGAATTATTGTTATATTATTGATTCAACTATGTCTTAGTTCTAGTTTGCGTAAGGGGTTGAGTGGAAGAGCAAGGCAATTTGGAAACAAGTGTGCTGATCTCCGTCCTAAAATAAATATTATTTTGTTGCATTTAATATTGTTTTGTTAATAAAGGAATTATTTATTTATTTAATTATTTATCTGTCAAATCCTGGCTAACTAGTTTCATTTTAATGCAGACACGACTGATATCAATCAAATAGATTTTCATGCAGCTAAACTGTTGATTTTATATATTGTATGATAAAGTTATGTGCCTGGCCACATCAGATTTTTTTTTTAAGTTTATCCATCTTCTCTATAGTTTTAGTTCTCAAACTGAGTACGAGCATAAAGTATGAGTTCATGATCCAGTTTGTATGAATAAAAACGAATTAGCTTGGATAAGTACATTCTGATAATACTTTGAGCATATGCCCTAATATACGACACATGCCCTTGGACAAGATTTTAACTGCTATCTTTTTGATAATGTTTAAAATGTATGTATGGATGAATTTGATGTCAGAGAATCCTTGGTAAACTCGCACAGAGGAGCTTTAACTGAGCTTGAAAGACAGACGGAGTTTCTTGATACTAGTGAACGCGCTTTCAGAGACAACAAAGAAAAACTTGAAAGTTTTTTAGACCGGATTCGCATTCAGCACAGAAAATCTATAAAAATGACAATAATATCATTATTTTTAAGTTTCAAAGCTTAATTTCAGTTTCCATTTCTTAAAACACTTTATTTTATCAATATGAAAACGCACCACCTCTTCTTTCCCAAAAATCTATCACAAAGGTACTCCAACATTTTAAATCAATTTCCATAAAGAGAAATTTAAAAAAATCTGGTGTGGCCAGGTACATGACTTTTTTTTTTTGATAGTTATCTTGTCTCTAATAGGCTATCTACTGATATCCTATCTAAATTGTAGACTTCCGCGATCTGAGTCAATGATATATTGATTTCCGGGTGGAAACCGCGTTGAGGACTTTGAAGTAGTCGACGTTTCGCGCCCTGTTGCAAGAGGCATCTTCAGGACTAAGTTATCAAACCAAGCGCTAAGAAGATACTGTCGTCTGTTGGGGCGGGTCTTTATATATGAGGGGACTGGTGTGACCAGATGGTGTTTGGAGTGGGGGTAACGTAGTGGAAGGGGTGGGGTTAACAGGTGGGGGTAACGTAGTGGAAGGGGTGGGGTTAACAGATGGTCGGCCAGCAGGTAGAAGCGGTTGGGACAGGACTGATTTCCAGGTATGATGTAAGTGAAAACCATCATCTCTATTAATATTGGAGGGGTGTTTTAGGATTTCTATTGATTCACGGATCCTTCTAGGGTAGTAATGGGATTCACGGGCGAGGACTTTGGTTTGTGCAAACAGGATGTCATGTCCCGTGTTATATCTGTGTTCAGCGAGAGCTGAACCAGCGATTTGTCGCAATCTAGTGCAGCGTTCGTGCTCAGATACTCGGACGCTTACTGATCGCTTCGTCTCGCCAATATAGACACTTCCACAGGAGCATGGAATCCGGTACACACCAGAGGAAAGAAGAGGAGGGATTTTGTCCTTTGTAGAAGGAAGTAAGTCCGATAGTTTGGAAAGGGGTTTGAATATCGGTTTTATGTTGTGCTTGCGGAGGATGCGTCCAATACGATCTGTCGTACCCTGGACGTTTTTCTTAGGTATATGATTAAGAACTTCTGTGGTAAGATCATGTCCTTGCTTTCGAGTAACAGAGTTGTTGATAATAAGAAGGTGTGGTAACAACAAGGGACATATGAAATGTGGTTTTTACTTGTATTGGAATTGAATATTTTAACTAGAATTTTATCGAATTACTACATTTGAACTATTGTATTTGTGTCTGTATATGGAAAGGTACCAGTACCCGGGAAATGAGCTACATATAAGTATTTATGGCCGCTGAAGATAAGCCAACACGTTTATCATGAACAAAAAGTGAAAAAAAAAATAACATAAAAAGAAATAACATGGACGCTACAAATTTTATTTACGGAGGTTTTGGGAATGCTAATGATCTTAGATATACAAAACAGAGCCGTAATAATAAACAAAATATTTTCGTGTGTAGCGGCACAGTTATTGCTCCCTTATTATACCCACGAAAACAAATATTAAGTCGTCAAAAATGAACAAAATCGCAAATGCTGTATGTACGTGCAGATGCTATAGTAGTTTTTTTCTGTAACAATTATATTTAATGGTGGAACAAAAATCGATGCAAAAATAATATAGTCCCTTTTTAATTGACTCTTTAATTGACATTTCAGTAATTGTTCCAAAAATAACAAAAGCGTAGGCAAAAGCGAACACAATCAAGAGTAAATATTTCAGCTTAAAAAATCTGGGCGCATACGAGTATTTTGTTAATTATCAGGTTTTGTATCCCTTATATTTTTAGTTTACAATGCTATAAAATAAATTGTAGAACTAATCTTAATTAAAATGTACCTGAACAATGGCGGCCAGAATTCGAACATTTGTGCTCATTAATTTAATGGACCACTTTTTAGTTTCCGCTGTATGTAAATAGTCTACACTATAATGCAATTTATTAGCCTGATATTCTGCTAGTTTCCTAGCATAACTCTGGAAATGTAACGTACATTTGCCCACTTTATGAAATGAGTATACTCTGGAGGGAGACAACTCCCAAATGCAAATGCAAGAGATATATGAACATCCTTCGAATTTGCCGGACAGGACTCTCGCTTATTTTTAACTCTCAGCTTTGGTAAATATAAAAAATTTTAAATAAAAGATTTAGTTTTTAATACATCTATCATATGACACATCACATGTCCAACTTTTCCTTTTTGTGTTTTTCAAGCGTTAATATCTATATATAGGTACTACCATTGTACCCTGTATTCTGAATGAGTATATTACAAACATACCGTTTTTAGTATTTACCAGTAGTTGACTACACATAAATTGACATTAAAATTTAGAAGTTCGTTTTTTTTCTCTACTATTTAACCATATTGTGTAACTAATTCTAGATGATCGGATGACTATACATATTATGTTGTACCGCAAACACCATATCCTAATTCTGTACTGTAAGCACAAATAACTATAATTTATGTTTGAACTTAACGACCTAACCCATTAGGACCAGAGCGCCATATGGCAAACCGTGCTACGTTTTTATAATTAAAATAGTCGAAAGATTAATTATTTACTTTTTAATTGGTTAACATGTCATTATCTGAAAGAAATATTAAATAATTGTAACATAATTCATTGGTTCATCATATGTACAAATCTGACCACCTTACAGTTGTATTTAATTACCTTGAGTGATTAAAGTTAAATCAACGTTCATTCTATTATATTGATTCTAAAAACAGCGTGTATTGCTATATTGAATAAATTTTACTCATCTTTAATTTAAAATGTACTCTTGTTTTTTTGCAATTATCTTCTTACGTCTGCTAGGATTAGCTCAATTGCGCTAAACTCGCAATTGGCTACAGGTAACAACAATAATTTTACGGCATTTGTTTTGTTATAGAATCAGAAGTACCTTCTTATGATGGTGTGGTTTTGACTATTTAGTTTAATGAAGTGAAAAAGAGTGATATTCGCTCGGGAAGTTGACGTTTCTTTTCATCAACCACACGATTATGACGTTTTTCAAGCTTTGGATCTTGAATGTAAGGTTTTGGTAGTCTTTTTCTCCTTGAATAAAGTTTTCGACATTTTATATTCCTTGGACATTTTTTCGGCAACTTTACCCAAGACATTAATAATCAACGGATAATTTAGGAAATTCACCTATTAGTGAAATAATGAATATAGGCTACCCAATAATTCATAGGTTTAAAGTTAACTACATAATCATTGTTTATGTCGCATTTTCCATACAATAGATCGTGTTGAAACGCCGCGTGAATTACGACGCTCTATGGTCTCCGGTGTTGTGCGGGGACGGGAGTCGTTAGCGGTGCTGTCGAAAGTAAGAGAACCGCTGACTTTATCAATACACAAAACAACGATAACTTGTCGGTATACTAATAGAAAAACGGCCACTAATCGACATCGTGTCAGGAGCGGTTCGCCCAGATTTTAAAGAGCCAAATGATTTTTTTTTTTCAGTTTTCTAATATGAATTTCCACCGGCTCAGGTCGATCGCCCTACCGTCCCCTAACTTAGTATCAAGTATTTTAAATATATTTGTCAAAGATGGCGAGGCGAACTGTCATCCACGTAGGTATTGACAGACTTTGACATTAGCGTTGTATAATGATGACAGTTAGTTCAAATAATGGCGTTATTATTTGAACGAAACTCATTATTATACAACGCTAGTCAAGGTAATAATTTTAACTAACAGAATTAACATCTTAATTTTTGCAGAATTTTTATTATAATATGTCACCCGGTGCGAGAAAAGCCCTATATGCCATCTCTCTTTTCGATAGTTGACTGCTGTGTTTGACGTCTCGTAACTCTAAAACTACTGAACAGAAAAAATTTAAATTAAGTGTGCCATACTCCTCAATCATTTCTACATAAGTAGTATAACTATCAAACTTTTTGCCTCTCGGTGTAAACATGAGCCCGAGAGAAGCGAAAAAATGTACCCGATTTTTGCATTTCTAAATTTACGGTCGTCTTTCCGATCTTTTCCCTCTTAAACAGTTTACCACAAACATGTCAATGTTTATTCAGGTTGCATTCAGACTCTTTTCTATCGATTGGCGTTTCGTCACATGTCCCTTGAATTTAATAGCGTTCCGACTATTTGTATTAATTTTTAAGACCGAAATAAACATCAACAAAATTTTGCGCAGATCGGTCAGAGCGGTCAGTGACTCCGTCTGAGTCAGTTTTTGTGGACTTGAACAATTTCGAGTCACCTGATTTTCCGATTTGTGGTGAATACTAATATTAAATTAAGTTTGATTGATAAACTGAAAAACATTTAAAAAGTATGCCCGATTTTGTTATATAAATATTCAAACTATTATAACAATTTCATCAGTTTATTTATTAGTAATATTTAAATACAGGCACAAACAATATAATCGTCGTGTCGTTAGATTGTGTCCGTAAATGTTCTTCTAGTAACTAATGCATCGTACGATCCCCCACTACCGGCAGCTTCGCTGTCGATCCCTTCCCCCGCAGCAAAACCAAAGACCGATGAGCGCCGCGTGAATTGCGGGAAAATGCTAGATAAACAATGATTCTGTAATAAACTTTAAACATATGATTTATTAGGCAGCCTATAGTCTATATTTCATTATTCTAGCTCTTCTAATAACGGAATTCCTGGCGTTGCGTAATATAGCTTTTTGTGGGTCAACCACTAACCCAATAATTTTATAAAAATGCACATTGAAAGCTGGCTTTCCGCAGGTAAATTTTTAATTCGTTGAAATCTATGGATTATTTCTGGAGTAATTAATTGCTAAAGTTAAACGAATGAAATGTACGGAGCAAAAACAGCTTTCTATTTTTTATGAGTTGTAGCATATTAATCAAGGACAACAAATTTTGTCGCCCCTAGAATTACGAGAAAATCGACGAAGGGGCTTAATATATGGCCACGATAGTACATGCGTTAAAAGCATTTTTACAACGCTTTGCTCTGCACTCAACATCTAATATTTCATAAAACTCTTGTAAGCTGACAATTTTTAGCACTCAACGCTACTGAAATTAATTAATACGACGTTAGTTTTGATCTTTTAATCCGTACAGGTCACGAGCCAAGGCTCTAATTCTGAGCCGCTCACTACCCTGTCCCGAAATTATATCGCACATTTATATCGCTCTATAAAATTAACAATTAACTCAAATGTTATTCCATTTCAAAAGCCGCATCAAACAAAAATTTACGGTTGTTTTCGTTCCTATCGCGTTCTCGTGCTAATATGTACGTTATCGCAAACAGATACATTAAAAAACACGAAAGCTAATCTATGGACGAGATTTTGAATTATATTCAATGGAAATTTGACTTATTATTTTCGGCAACTGGTTTAAGAGGGAAAAAAATTGCAAACGTAGCAGCTAGCCGGTCACGTCAAAAATAATACTATATCAAAACAATCAAATTATATTTTCTAAATCAAATTATTTTTTACAAAACCTACTACACATGCTACACCATCTCTTTGTAGTCTGGTATGGAATAATTTCATAAACGCTTCAGCCCTAGAGAGAAAATATTCATTTTAAGTTTGAAATTATGTCGCGCCCTTTGTATCTGACGTTCCGTCGCGTAAAAAAGCTTATTAATTTTTGCGGTTACTAACGGTTATGAAATTGTTGCGGCATGCCTCGTGCAGCACAGTGCAGCGGTTTTTCCTTCTTTATACAAACTTTTTTTTATTAATGGATCGCTTGTCGCTTTATTGACAACTTTCCGGCATATTTCTATTCGATTTGCATATATAAGGCTTCGCATAATAAAAACCCTGCTGTTGCTCTTTATCCTGAGCGTAAGTGAACTATGTGGAACCCTTATATGCAAAACCATGATGCGTTGCTCAGAAATGATGAAAAATGTGGCGGAATATAATATTTTAACGCAAATGGAGGAAATAGGAACAGCTTAAGGATCTGCGTCCATTGTCCAATTAAACGTATCACACACAACAATTTATTGTAAATTGAAAAATACAAGGTACCTGTTAGAGATAAAATTAAATTATTTATGATTATCTCACTTTATTATCTCTAGTGGTTATTTTTAAGTATCAAATAACCGCATAAAACGGATACTACTGAGATAAAATAAACAAAAAACATAAAAATAAATTGTAATTAGCGTGCCTTGTACTTAATCACTTAACTAATGTCACATAATCGGGCTTGTGGACACGGACTGCCATCTTATAATGCACTACATAACTGTAAATTTGTTTGGTCTGTTGGTCTGTTTGGTCAGTTGACGAGCAAACATGCCAACTTTGTTAAATCCACTTTTCGGACTTCATCATAAATCCCCGAATTATTTGACAGAAAATTGAAGCACTACAAGGGACGGCCCAACAGTTACAACCAGATCTGATGTGTTTCACTGAACACTGGTTAAATAAGCACAACAACAATGTATAACATCAACTGGTACACCATGATATCCTGTTTTACACGCGATACTTTTACTCATGGCCGTGTGTGCATCTATGCCAGATCGGATTTGAGCTTATGCCGGTGGAGGGCGTACATAGACTCTCCATCGAGAAGGTGTGTGAACTGACCTGCCTGTACATTCCTGAGCTCCATCTGATCGTAGTGGTGACTTACCGTTCACCCGTTTCAGACCTGGTCCTATTCTTGGAAACATTTAACGAGGCTATGGAGTTAATTTTCTCAAAGTACAACAAATCCATCAAAATCGCAGCGGCAGGTGATTTCAATGTAGATATAAAGAAGGTAAATAATCAAACATTGTTACTGCAGGGCAACATGGCTTCATACGGTCTGTCGGGTACAGTTCATGATTATACCAGAATACAACAACAATCCAAAACAGCACTCGATAATATATACACACAAACCTGATGAACTACAAGGCAGATATAGGTACTTCCGGGTTTGGCTGACCACCCAGACATCCTGTTGTCTGTGATCATACCAAATACAGGAACTCAACACCATTACAAAGGCCGCCCATTCTCCGCACGGAATTAAATAACCTATTTCGTTAACGATTAGAAAAGATACCTGGGGGAGCGTCTACTCGGAGATAGATGCAGAAAAAAAGTATGATAATTTCTTCACCCTATTTATAGAGAGCGTTGAATATGTCTTCCGAATCACTGCCAAACCACTGAGGAAGAAGAAGTACAACACGTCACACGAACTTCATGATATCCGAGAAAATCTGCACCTTATCCTGGAATCCTACAACCAGCTAGGAGGCGTACACCTGAAAAACATACTCAACAGGTATAAAGAGTTCTATCTGGAATGTGCCAGATGTGAAATGACACTTGAGAACCAGCAAATAATTCTGAAATCAGAAAACAAACAGAAAACATTCTATCAGGTGATACGAAGAGAGACGGGATCGACGCGGAGTGTTCCTACGTGCAATGACCTTAATCGTTTCCTCTGCAATGTAGCAACATGCTTTTCTGTCAGACCAAATTGCCAATTTGGAATTAGTATCTTTCTTTCCGTTATATTTTATTCTTTCTAGAAACAACTTTTCAAAAGGCTTTGATATAATTCGTTGGTAACAGTTATATGGGGCGATATGATTTGGCCTTATTCGGTGGTTTGTCTAGTTTTAGTATCATGATAACTTCTGCTACTTTCGAGACATGTGGGACGTATTTGAATCTTAACGATGCATTTCTTAGATAAGTTAGCTGTTTGGGGTGAACGGACTGTCCAGTTTTCTTTATCAAATATTTAAAAAATTAAATTCTATCAATTTCAAGGCATAGGATACAAGTTTAGATAACCACTTTGTATAGTGTCTTCACAATATTGGACTACATCTATCAAACTATTTGTTTGTCAAGAATAACGATCTTCTTATTGGAACAGCTGTATATTGTTAATTTTTCGTATAAAAAGGTACTAGCGTACTATGGTGTAAAAATCTACTGGGTTGGAAATAATTGTATTTTTACGTCGATTATATTAAATAGTGGTATCTTTCGATACAAGCACTAATCGAAAAAATGATTCAACCAAAAGTAAATTTATTTTCTCATTAGAATAAAGACATTAAACTGGATTAGTTTGAATATTGGATTTAACGGTTTCAGCGTAGAACCCTTCGTTTCAGTTCAGGGTTGATACTGTGCAAACTCCACACTTGTTGAAAATAGTGGAATTGTTGCAAATGTATATCTATCCCCTCACTCCATAAACAGTCGGGCCGAAGTGTAATCATCCTGAGGGAATGTCTTAATCAATACTAGAAATTTGAACTATGCACAACCAGTAGGGACAAAAGGTCTTATCGTGGGACTGGTATCCTAATCAAACCCGACCGAGCAACACGAATTCAAAATACACCCCAACATTATGCAGTGCAAATTAATTCTCGAGTAGACCGCTTGGGGTCGCTTTGTGCACAGCCCAAAAATCCCACACAATGGACCACAACTGAAATACGTCTGGCCCGGCTTTTTTCCAGTCGAGCAAAAACTACGAGGCGAAGAGGAGGCGACAAGTAATCGTGTATATATGTGTGCCAGTCGGACTGTCACTTGGGGAAACGTGGGTTGACGTTTGAGTGCATACCGACGATTTTTAATGTATCTCAAGTACGCGAGGAGTGAAAAGCGGAAGTAAGGTAAACCGTCCCAAATTCAGGCACTGTCCTAAATTCCGACATATTTCTGCTTAGTTGGATAAAATAGGAAATCTACAACATTGAACTTTATTTTAGGACTTCCGGTTTGTTGATTTTACATTACACTTATCAACCCACAATAGTTTCTTATTCTATCAATGTTCTAACAGTCAGAATATAACCTAAAAGTTTGACTGATCTTGACTATTGAGTGTTATGCTAAAAGCTGATTTTTTCCTTCTAAGGTAACCGCAATTCGACGTCTTTTTACATCGCTACAGGATTACACTAATTAAGAAAATTATAATAATATCTATTTAAGCTGACTAAAAATGCTTTATATTGCCATAATATCATAATGGTAAAATATCATAATGCGCAAGAGCGTAGCGTGATATCGTTCCATCAATAAGGAGACTAATTAACGAGTAAAACAAAAATGTGTGTTTTGAAAAAGTTTAACTTTATTTGCGATTATCTGCGTAACTAGAAACGGGCAACTGGTGCCTTTTCTCACCCACGCACACATATTACAAAAGTACATTAAATGCTACGTGAACGTAACTAGAATACCATTCTGGGAGAGTTTTAGTCTGTTAGCATTGCAACATTGTTCAACGCAGTTCAACGGTCTGTGGATAGATGGCGCTGTTTCAAATTGAAAATGCAAATACAACGTGAATAATTTATTCAGATATGACCTAAAGTACACTACAAACCGGTAATACTGAAAACAAGATGTAACATAAGGAATGCCACTTTGGATTTTCTGTGTTCGTGTTAAAAAATATAAATCGTAGCTGTCGTCCTATTTGCATTTGAAGGCCGTTTAAAGTTGTTTCTTTAATATAAGCTGTAGGAATAATAACTTAAAAATCTGTTATTGTAATCTGCGCAAAATGTCACAAATAATCTTTAACTTCGAATCAATCTAAACTCAGATAAACGACCTTCAAGTATCTATGGGTCGTTAAAAATCACAGATGAACTGTAAAATAGTTTCCGATCAAAATATGTTTAAAACAAACCCTCGTTGATAATTTAGTCAAAAAGCCCATTTCTTCAGAGCAAAGCTGATACCGTTATCTACCGTTGCTGGAGGATAGTGCGAAGTGTTGCCACCCTGGAAGCCATACTATTCATCTGAAACAAATGAAACAAGAAAATATTGGATCGGTATGAATGTGACTATAGCAGAATTGTAGTAGAATTGTCAAAAAATATTGAAATTTAAGGAAACGGCAAGAATCTAAAATAAAAATCCAATATTTCTATCAAGTTTTATGGCACAAAAAATTTAAATTTTGTTTTTAATATGATTTTACTACCACTTATAGTGTGTACTGAAGGTATACGCCAAATTTCAAGTCATTTGTTTCAGTAAATATTCAAATTTTATGGCAGCAGTTCTGAAAAATATAGTTTTGAGAAAACCGCCTTTAAAGTTTTGCATGTCGATTTGATGAGAATTTGATTACAGTATTTAGGCAAATTCGTACTTACTGTTAATCAGCTATCCCAGGTCCATTAAGAGCACCTTCTTCATATTCAAAGAAGCTCCGATCAACTGATTTTTCTTCACGTCGTGCGGTCCTTGCTTCCTTTGAAGCGTTGGGCGCTCTTAGTTCCGATCGGTTGATGCGGCTTTAATCTCGTGCGTTTGCGTATATTTCAGCGGTGGTTCCAATGGCAATTCCCATCATCAATAATATTTTCAAACAGATGAAAATCCTTCATTGATGCCAAAAACTGGCAATTTAATTGTTTCTAACCATGAATGAATATGTTTAGGAGCAAAATTCTAAATCAATGAATTTAGTGATTCAGTTTTATTCTGTTCGCTTCGGAACAATTTTCCAATAAATCATCTGATGTCAGTCTTCGTAAATGTGCTTCATTAGTGCTAACACTTTGTTATCAAGGAGTGCTTTATCGTGCTTGAACTCATCCAGTTTTCCAACAGCTTCTGCTGTACGCCACTTACACCAACTGGCTTGACCAGGAGGACTGAATTCATGCTAAGGATTTGCATCAGTTGTAGGTACTAAAATGCTTGAATAATGCCCACACGGCCTTCTGCATTGCCTGCACTGAACTGAATCAGAATGCCTACGAATTGCGAAACCGTAGTAAGTCGTCAAATCTCGGATCACTATCAATCAGTTTTCCAATACCTTTGCCACCAATACCTTTATTTTTTTGATATTCCGCAATCTTTTCTCATGTCGGAATTAGGGACAATTGTTAAACTTATGAAATATAAAATAAATTACATAACTATTGTCAATTTTCTTTAAAAATGAATAGCCCCATATAAATATAAATTCTACGGTTACAAATGTAAGAAAAACTCCTTAACCTGTCTGAATTTGGGGCGCTTATCTTAATATATGTATGCTTTATCCAGAGGGGAGGTTTAACTATATATTTCGAGTATCCATTCTATCCTTTATATTATAGTGGTCTAATACGGCTACTTATCAACTTATCAACTAGAGTCTCGGGTATCTGAGCGAAAGTTTAATGCTGTCAGATTAGAAACTGGAAAGTACTATTCATCTTTCCCTAGGATACGGTTTAGTCGCAACATAATAGGCGCAGTCAAAGTTGGATAATCTTCACCGGATCAACTTAACATATGCAGTGACAGCTTACTACACTTGACACTGGTTGCGAAACTGATTTACTGTTCAGGAAACTACACGTGTGGTTGTCGAAATTTACCATGAGAAAATTTAAGAAGTGTTATACTCAGTAATAATATAACAAGAGAGTGAAAATAAATTGAAAATAATTTGACAGATTGTTTGAAAACTTGTTGCCAGGCAATAGTCACGAGAGCCCTGCGGGCTCTCGTGACTATTGCCAAATGACAACAAGTTTGAACAAAATCTGTCAAATTATTTTCTATATTATGGAACTCTCGAGTTATATTTGACTAGATTATTTTTTGATTCACAAATTTTTACAATAAAAAAGATCAATAAAACTATCATAAAATTATTGAAAAATTTAATTTAATTAATTATTACTTACAATATATGAAAATATCGTTGACACATTGTGAATATATTAAAAGAATTAACAATTTAAATTAGTACAATGAAAAACGCAATTATCAAAAATATTTCGAGACTCATTATTTTTTGAGGATTTGGAATTGCTTGTTATATTAAGTGTTTCCTCCTGCGTATTTTCTCTAAGACAAGTATCTGACAGTTGCTAGGCAAATAAAAGCTACAGTGATTATGCCCGAGAATAATCACAAGAGATTTATTCCCACTATAATAATGACATAATTGGTTGAAACTTACCCTTGTGACAAATAAAAGAAGCATTTCATTGGTTTTAAGAAACGTCAAAAAATAAGAATGATTTTACTACGCCTATTTGTTATTGAAGCTAATAGCAAATAGCTAATAGACTACACCCGCAGTACTAAAAGCTGGGTGTTCGGGTGGAAACAGGATTTCCATTAAATTTCAAGTAATACAACACGTATTATCGATTTTGGTGGTATTTAATAATCTGGTGCACTTAGCTCAGGACCATTGGCAAATTGAAGCATATTTGTGTTCGTATGTCGTTAATTATCTAATGTTGAAAGAACGAACACTGCTAAAGATTTTCTTAAAAGACTGCCAGTAAAAATCCAACAGAAAACAAAACATGACTGACATATTCTACTAGATAACATATTACCCCAGTCACCCAACTAATGTGGCATTCAATAAATAGTTTCCAAACCTATCAATTTGCCAACTTATAAAATACGAAATCACAAATGTATGGCTTCTTCTGAATTACAATAAATTCTAAACTATAAAAGTAATATAAAGTATATTAGTTTTTTATTTTAATTTAACATTAAATGGAACAACTGACGTTGAATAAAATCTTTTATCTATGTCAAATGAAATAGTTCAACTGAATAATCACACAATAATCAGTTTTTTTCAATCTTTTGAGTTGGCGTTATATATGAACAAAAATATTTAAGAGACAATAAAAAATGGTTTATTAGATGAACTTGACAACATACTATACATCAATCAGGCAATTCAAACGATGAGTCAGCAAGTCACTTTAGTTCCATTCGTTCCGTTTATTAGTTCTGATTTAGTGGTTAAGGATGTTGAAACTTTTGTGGAACTGTTGTTAAGTTCATCTAATCCACCATTTTTTTATTGTATGAAGAAGCTTTGAAAATAAAATCGAAACGCAACAATTTAAATAAAGGTGTTATTATTGAATGGTCGAACTCTCCATGTTTCTTTTTTTGTATCAACTATAGGAGACGCTATGACGACGTTTGTCTTATTTTGAAAACTGCGTCAGTAGGTGTGGTTTATGGGACTATATGGCGGTCGGTCTGCACAGGCCCGGACTAATTATAATTCTTTTTCTGTAATATTACCGACAGTGCAACATAGCACATATTAACTATATTTTATATGTTTGAGATACGCTGATACGAACAGATATGTGAAAAAAAACGAGTATGACGTACTTCACTGTTCAATTTATTAAGTCTTATCAGTGACCGGTTTCGCCTACCTACATTCGGCATTGTCGAACGTGTCAAAAAACTCTTTCTTCTTAAATAATATAATCAAATACGAGATTCGAGCAGTAACATGGCATGTACATAACCTAAAACCACAGCATGTGTCAAGCGAAATATTAACTTGATGTAAAATAAATCTTATAAGTATCACATAAATATGAATATGAATATTGAATATGAACAAAATAAATATTATACATTGTGTAACCTACTGGCGATGAAACAAAGACATTGTATTATTTTGACATCGAATGCTAGCGGAATTATTTATTTTTGTTTTTCTGATGTAACACATTCGAATATGTGTGTACCTATTTATAATACTTTTTCCGTCGATCGTTTATTTATGAGTCAATTTAGTGAATAGGAAATCCTTTATTAAACAACTCTATTAATGCACGATTTCTATTAAGGCATGATTTGTTATAGCCAGTCACAAGACGCAATGGCGTCGTTTGATTGGACAATCGAACATATGTGAAATTAAACCTTCCAATCAAAACATACCGTTCTCTAGAACTGTCAGTGTCAAATTAAAAATTGTCATATAACCTAAAAATACATCGGCGAAGAAAAATCTATGTAGACGACTCTAGAAGAATACGATCGACGGAAAAATTTTGTAACCAACTCGAATATTAAACAGCGATTAATGATCTCGACAATTATTTGAAGGAACTGTCATTATTATATAACGCTAGTGTTATTATAATCTTTGGCGTGTTTCATGATGGGGATTATATAGTCATAGATACGTACGCAATGAACTTATTGTGAGTCGTAGATAAATTCAATTTAATACTGTTTCAACAATTCATAGTAACAATTGGATTTCTATTTAACATTCGCCAGACTCAACATGAATAACACAGTAACACTGCAGATAATGTTAATCTTTAGGCATTTGAACAGTTGCGCCTACTGATTGGTAGAGATAAAAATAAAATGTTAGAGTTGCGTATATTTGGTTGCATATGTAGTATACGTCATTTTTGGAGCTCACTTTACTACCTAAATGCAACATCCCGCATAAACGAAAATAAGTTGTAGAATATGATGCGCTAAACACCTTTTGTAGTAGTGTTATATTAATATATTAGGTACTAGTTCTCACACATAAACAAAACGTAATGTATATATTTATAAGTTCCACCTATTTTGCGTTGTCTTTCTAAATTATCTACTTCATACATCGAAAATAAAAAACCTCTTATTCCTGAAAAAAATCTGATGTGGCCAGGCACATGACTTTATCATACAATATATAAAATTAATAGTTTAGCTGCATGGGAATCTATTATATTGAGATAAATCAAAGGTATTGTCAAAGCATCAGCATTTGACACTACCTACACTACGTCATTAGAATAATAGTTATTTATGTCATAAATGTCGAAAGTACGGAATAGCACGACGAGCGGTGATGCGGCGCGTCACCGAAGGCGGAGTGTCGCCGTCGGATGTGAGCGAGTCGCGCTATCTAGGTTTTGGCAGGAGCGACATCAACGTTTATTGTGTTGCTATTTAAGAAATACGTACTTAAAAAAATAAATAAATGATTTCTGTATAGTAAATGCTAGGTTGGTACCACTTTGAGGAAAAGTCAAGTTTAAAGCTGCGTTCCGATTGGTAGGTAATGGTAGCTAATGGCGGTGGTAGAATACGAAATAATAGTATTTCTTACATTACGTGATAATGACACATTAGTTTGCATGTACATAGACATGAGTCACTAGCAATTTTCTATTGGAAATACTATAACGGCGTCTGCTACCACTGCCATTATCACTAATGAAAACGCACCTTAAAAAGGTAATTCAAATTCTGACAGATTTATATTTGTTCATGACACATCCCTACCAACATACTAAAATAAAACTACACTCATCACTATACATTGTTTATGATTTTCTCAATTTATCATTTTTAGAATTAGATATAAAGACGGGTTGATATTTCTTATCAACAAACAATCAAATTGGTGATCTTATTTTATTTGAAATTTGTATTTTATAATTTGCCGCACTACAGCGGCAACGTTCCAAAGTGGTTCTCCAACCTCTGATGAGATCAGCTGTTTTCGAATGTGACAACACAAAAAAATATTTGTCAAAATCCTGGCTACTATGTAATTTCATATCAATGCAGATGCGACCGATTTTCTATCAAATAGAATTTGCTCTCGAAGCTAAACTATTAATTTTGCCAAAAAATGTCATAGGCATAAATTATTCAAAATTTCCTCTACTTTAATTTATTGTTTAACTATTTTGACGAAATTACAGAAATGGCGGCTCATTTGCAAAATCCTTGAAAAAGGCTTAGAATAAACTTCCAATTCCTTTGGACCCTTTTGAACCAAAAGCTTTTCAGCTCTAAGTTAGGTCATGAAACTTCTAAATATGAACTTTCGTCCCGATACCTTTAGTAGTTTCTCCGGAATCGTCGCCACAAAAATCGTTTACACACATACACACACACACACACACACACACACACACACACACACAGACATTTTTTTGTACATGATTTTTTTTCGGCATGATTACAATACTTTAGCATACTGCGTATGATAAAGTAAAAAAAATTCACCATGGTAATAGAAAAGCCTAGTAGCACCGCCTCTAAAATGTTTCCCCGGCGCCTCCGCCAAAGCGATCATTACCGCTAAAATTCTCTATAAAGATAATCCCGCTGTAACGCATCGCAGCGACCTACGCTATTTTATTTTTCGCTTTTCATTCCGACCGTAAAGAGGCTCGCCCCATCACCAGAACCGCCCCGCGTCCCCCGTCGAGCGGGGTAAACTTTTTATTTTCGTCCGGGGCATCTCGTTCTCGTAACAAGTTTTCAAGCGGTCCTTCGTCGGGGAAATTCTTCCACCGGGGAAGTCTGGCGACTTTGCCAAGTGCTCAGCTACTTTTCCTCTCCTTCCTGCTCTTCTCATCGCCCACCCTTAAGTATTTAGATATTCCGGCTGAAAGTTTCCCGCAGGCGCTATCCGATAGGGTGCATAGATGGCAGGACGAGGATGCGGGAGTAGGATATGAATAGGCGGAGCAATTTTAATACCGTCGGGATTACGCTGCGAGATCTTTAATAATAGAAAATCGGGGGTTAAGAACGCTACTATGCGACGTGGAAACTCGTTACGAAGCGATAATATACCGGGGATTAGGTGGATTCGGCGAGTTGAAATGTATTGAATGTATGGGAGTTTCTGTATTAAAACTTGTGTTGTAATCAAAGAATGAAATGAAGTAAATATGAAGTAGTGAATTAGGAAAACTCCGTTATTAACAAGATGAAATAATTATTTGGTCAAAACTTATTCGATACCTAATAAGAAAGTTAACAAAAGAATGACGACTTTGGATTGCGATGAGGAAGAGCATGAGCGTTCTCGATACATTTTGTTTGCTACATTTCTGAATACTAAAGGAGACTTGACGATTGAAAGCACACCCCACACTAAAATAAAAATGCTTGGATGAATATACAGTGTGTCCCACTTAAGAGTGTAACACCTTCATAACTTTTACTTTATCATACGCAGTATATAAAGTATTGTAATCGTGCCGAAAAATTTTTTTGAGATTTTAGCGGAAATAGGTCTCTATGGGTCCCCTGAACATTTTTTACCAAGGTACAAAAAAATGTCTGTGTGTGTGTGTGTGTGTGTGTGTGTGTGTGTGTGTGTGTGTGTGTGTGTGTGTGTGTGTGTGTGTGTGTGTGTGTGTGTGTGTGTGTGTGTGTGTGTGTGTGTGTGTGTGTGTGTGTGTGTGTGTGTGTGTGTGTGTGTGTGTGTGTGTGTGTGTGTGTGTGTGTGTGTGTGTGTGTGTGTGTGTGTGTGTGTGTGTGTGTGTGTGTGTGTACCCAATTTTTGTTAATTCATTTCCGGAGAAACTACTAAAGGTATCGGCACGGAACTTCATATTTAGAAGTTTCATGACCAAACTTAGAGTTGAAAAGCTTTTGGTTCAAAAGGGTCCAAAGGAACTGGGTGTTTACTCCAAGCCTTTTTCAAGGATTTTAGAAATCAGCCGCCATTTCTGTAATTTCGACAAAATAGTTAATTAATAAATTAAAGTAGAGGAAATTAGAATAATTTATGCCTATGACATTTTTGGGTAAAATTAATAGTTTAGCTTTTTAGTTTACTCTAAGCCTTTTTGAAGGATTTTGGAAATGAGCCGCCATTTCTGTAATATCGGCAAATTAGTTAATTAATAAATTAAAGTAGAGGAAATTTTGAATAATTTATGTCTATGAAATTTTTTGGTAAAATTAATAGTTTAGCTTCAAGAGCAAATTCTATTTGATCGAGATCGGTCGCATCTGCATGGATATGAA
Organism: Melinopterus prodromus; assembly: GCA_964023965.1. NCBI lineage: Eukaryota > Metazoa > Arthropoda > Insecta > Coleoptera > Scarabaeidae > Melinopterus > Melinopterus prodromus. The sequence continues at coordinate 12,670,999 of OZ030397.1, forward strand.
ATTACATAGTAGCCAGGATTTTGACAAATATTTTTTTGTGTTGTCACATTCGAAAACAGCTAATCTCATCAGAGGTTGGAAAACCACTATGGAACGTTGCCGCTGTAGTGCGGCAAATTATAAAATACAAATTTCAAATAAAGTAAGATCACCAATTTGATTGTTTGTTGATAAGAAATATCAACCCGTCTTTATATCTAATTCAAAAAACGATACATTGAGAAAATTATAAATAAAGTATAGCGATGAGTGTAGTTTTATTTTAGTATAGTATGTTGGTATGGATGTGTCATGAACAAATATAAATCTGTCAGAATTTGAATTACATTTTTAAGGTGCGTTTTCATTAGTGACAATGGTAGTGGTAGCAGACGCCGTTATAGTATTTCCAATAGAAAATTGATAGTGACTCATGTTTATGTACATGCAAACTAATATGTGTCATTATCACGATATGTAAGAAATACTATAATTTCGTATTCTACCACCGCCATTAGCTACCATTACCTACCAATCGGAACGCACCTTTAAACTTGACGTTTCGTCAAAGTGGTACCAACCTAGCATTTACTATACAGACATCATTTATTTTTTTTAAATACGTATTTCTTAAAAGACAACACAATAAACGTTGATGTCGCTCCTGCCAAAAACTAGATAGCCGACTCGCTCATATGAGACGGCGACACTCCGCCTTCGGTGACGCGCCGTATCACCGCTCGTCGCGCTATTCCGTACTTTCGGCATTTGTGACATAAATAACTATTATTCTAATGACGTAGTGTAGGTAGTGTCAAATGCTGATGCTTTGACAATACCTACGATTTATCTCTATAGAATAGATTCTCATGCAGCTAAACTATTAATTTTATATATGTTATGATAAAGTCATGTGCCTGGCCACATCAGATTTTTTTATTTTTAGACCAATTTTAATATTTTTTTTTTCAAATATAGAACAATTATTTTTCTATTTGTTTTCTTTAAATGCAAAGCACCTGGTGACAGCTAAATAAATGGCAAAAATCACGAAATCACTTCAGGGTTTTTTATCCAAAAGTTTTACTAGTTATAATTGTTCAGAATTGCCCAAAACCCCTAAATCCAAAATTTCATGAAATTTAAAAAATATTGAAATTTTTACCAGGTCAGTCACATATACAATGGGTCTCAGGGAAGCTATGAAAAAATTATCGTTAAACAGTTTTGGGGGAAAGGTGAAGTGTTATCTATTTGCTCAACAGGGGGGACTTTAGGTATTGAGCGCACATCGGAGGCTGTTTTAATTTAAATTTTTTATGGGCATGTGCGATGTTTTGTTGAGTTGGATTTGCTGCAATTACGTGTAATTCGAGTCTAGAGTAATTTTTACTTTATCAAAAATTGAGATTTTAGCGGAAATAGGTCTTTATGGGTCCCCTGAACATTTTTGACCAAGGTACAAAAAAATTTCTGTGTGTGTGTGGATGTATGTGTGTGTGTGTGTATGTGTGTGAGTACGTGTGTACTCGATTTTTGTGGCGACGATTCCGGAGAAACTACGAAAGGTATCGGGACGAAAGTTCATATTTAGAAGTTTTATGACCAAACTTACAGCCAAAAACCATTTGGTTCAAAAGGGTCTAAAGGAACTTAATCTTCTTTTAAGCATTTTTCAAAGATTTTGTAAATGATCTACCATTTCGTCTGTAATTTCGTCAAAATAGTTAAATAATAAATTAAAGTAGAGGAAAATTTGTGTAATTTATGTCTATGACATTTTTTGGTCAAATTAATAGTTTAGCTGTATGAGTAAATTCTATTTGATCGAGATCGTATCTGCATTAAAACTTTACCCAGGATTTGTCAAACGATGATTTTTTGACAATACTTACTGTCAATATTGTCAAAATATCTGTCAAATCCTAACTAAGTTGTGCTATTTTAATGCAGACACGATCGATCTCGATCAAATAGAATCTCATGCAGCTAAACTATTAATTTTATATATTGATTATATGATAAAGTAATGTGCCTAGCCACATAAGATTTTTTTATAGATTTTAAGTTTTGAGTTTTTTATGGGTTCTTTTCATATTCTCAAACGAACACTTTGCAAAAATTGAGACGAGCAAGGAGGGTTTTTCAAACGATTCCCCACGTAACCGAAAGCACATATATTTTCTTTTCGATGTGTCAAACTATAAATGTAATGACATACCTTTTTTAGGAACATGGAATGTGTGCGGGTTTGCAAGTGTTTCAAATATGGTGTATTTCTATTTGATATCTTCATTCAGTCGAGAGACATTTCACTGTGATGATTACAGGAGGAATTATTTGTGACCTGAAATGGAGAAACCGCCGAAGTAAAAAATTCGATTTTCCGGAATCAGATAGCTCTTTCTATTAGCCACCTGATTCCGTCAAAATCGCAAACTCAATTTTCTTTGTCGCATTGGCGGTTTTTAAAAATTAGTATCCCGCACTAACATCGATTTGAAAACACGGTTGGAAAACACGTTATTGGACTAAGGAGATGCCAGTCTTTTTTGGCTAATGTTTATTTAAAAGATCTTGGGAGTTAACGTGTGCGTACGTAGAATTTTGTTTGATCTAATAATATTGTTGTTTCAATACAGGCAAAAGTATATTTATTTGCTACAAAAACTGGTTATTTGAGTAAAAAAACTTTTATTTGATGTAATATCTTTTTACTCAAATTAACATTCTTTGTAGCAATTAACTATAGTTTAGCCTCTATTCAAACAACGATTTATTAGACTTAAACAATATTTCTACCAGTCAGGGTTCTCTATTTGCAGACGTAAAATAAAAAACAGTGACAGACAGAACTGCCTTGTTTTTGAAAAAATCGTTGTATTTAAAATTTTTGAGCAAGTCTGTAGTATTACTCCTAATAATTTCCGATTGAATAAAAATCCCTAACATGATTTCCACTCTTAAGTCGCACAGTTATTGCTTCGGGGGTATAAAAAAAGCTATAATATATAGGCGTAAATAAGTCATCCGCCTATGAAAATAATACCAATGGATTTAGAAAAATTTCCTGATCATAATATCAAAATGTTTACTGAATATTTGATGATATTATTATTGAAACTAATTAGAACTATCAGTGATTAAAATCGTCATGAAATATTATCCACCTGTTTGCATCAATATCTCTTCGTCTTAAGTATGGAGTATAATTAGTTCTGCTTAAGCTTAATACTTAAATAATATTTAAATACTATTTATTTAAATACTAGCTTAATACAAAAATTCAGTAAACATTTTGTTGTTCTGGACTTTTTTCTGAATCTATTAGTATAATTTTTATAGTTGGGCGAATTAGTTACGACGTTCAATGATTTTGTCGTCTAAAATTACTAGACTAATAGGTAGGTATATTTTAAATTAAGTTGTTATAAGCGTTTAACACAAAATGAGTTGTACAAAAGAATATAACATTTTACAATAACTGGAATATTGCTACAATTTTATTCTTTTCCGCATGAAAAAATACACATCTATATTTAGAACTCTCTTAGCAGAGATAATCTAAACAATTGACGCCGTCAAAAAAGGGCGTCCAAAAATATCTCACGTCTTAAATTCGTGCTGTTTGTGGATAATCCCCTTTAGTGCTGGAGTTCGGAAAATCTCGCAGGGTCTCTGCTTTATCTCGGAGCAATTTACAGCGCTATCTGTCGGGGAATTCTACGAATAGCGGAGCTTATTGTGCGAAATAAAACCGCTCGTCGTCATCGTCGTCGCGTTTGTATAACAGTTTTACAAGTCTATCTGTCAGCGAGAGTTTATCTTTTATGAAGAGTTATAGATTTTCCAGACCTGGAAATTCTTATTTTTTATATAAAACATGTATTCGAACTTTCTATGTGACCGATATGTTCAACCAATCAATAGTTTAAACTGTGTTTTGATTTCTACCGAAATATTTAATAATTAAAAACTTAATTTAAATATAAATCCATGGCAATATCGAAAAGTTGATTATATGATACTGATTATATCGATTATAAGATAGTTTTTAGTAATGTGGTCTGCAGGTGTGGAATAAACCAGGAATATTTCAAAAGCTATAGCAAAACTTATTGTAATTAATTACTATAATGTTGGAACATCGCAATCAGATTTGACGTCATAAAAATACTAATATATATATATATATATATATATATGAATAAATTCAAGGGAAAATGGTTATTACGTAAACTCGTCAGTAATATAGAATCAAACTAAAGAAGCGAATGATAATTAACCCAGGTGAGGATAATTTTTGGAAAAAACACCTCCGCCTGGATTTGAACCAGGAACCCTCCAATTGCCGGTTGAAAGCTCTCCCAGTTGAGCTACAGAGGCGATGGAAATTTATAGGTTTTATTTGTCACTTCAGGGCTTGCAATCCGAGTTTTCGAATTAAACAAACCCGTCGTGACACCTATTGGGGCTAGATGGAAGTTTGGTAACTAGGAATCGCTAATGTTTATTGCTAAACAGCTCATATAGATGAATAAATTCAAGGGAAAATGGTTATTACGTAAACTCGTCAGTAATATAGAATCAAACTAAAGAAGCGAATGATAATTAACCCAGGTGAGGATAATTTTTGGAAAAAACACTTCTAACTTCCATCTAGCCCCAATAGGTGTCACGACGGGTTTGTTTAATTCGAAAACTCGGATTGCAAGCCCTGAAGTGACAAATAAAACCTATAAATTTCCATCGCCTCTGTAGCTCAACTGGGAGAGCTTTCAACCGGCAATTGGAGGGTTCCCGGTTCAAATCCAGGCGGAGGTGTTTTTTCCAAAAATTATCCTCACCTGGGTTAATTATCATTCGCTTCTTTAGTTTGATTCTATATTACTGACGAGTTTACGTAATAACCATTTTCCCTTGAATTTATTCATCTATATGAGCTGTTTAGCAATAAACATTAGCGATTCCTAGTTACCAAACTTTCATCTAGCCCCAATAGGTGTCACGACGGGTTTGTTTAATTCGAAAACTCGGATTGCAAGCCCTGAAGTGACAAATAAAACCTATAAATTTCCATCGCCTCTGTAGCTCAACTGGGAGAGCTTTCAACCGGCAATTGGAGGGTTCCTGGTTCAAATCCAGGCGGAGGTGTTTTTTCCAAAAATTATCCTCACCTGGGTTAATTATCATTCGCTTCTTTAGTTTGGTTCTATATTACTGACGAGTTTACGTAATAACCATTTTCCCTTGAATTTATTCATCTATATGAGCTGTTTAGCAATAAACATTAGCGATTCCTAGTTACCAAACTTCCATCTAGCCCCAATAGGTGTCACGACGGGTTTGTTTAATTCGAAAACTCGGATTGCAAGCCCTGAAGTGACAAATAAAACCTATAAATTTCCATCGCCTCTGTAGCTCAACTGGGAGAGCTTTCAACCGGCAATTGGAGGGTTCCTGGTTCAAATCCAGGCGGAGGTGTTTTTTCCAAAAATTAAGATTTGTTAATGCCGACGTTTCGCGAACCATGTTGCTCGCTTCTTCAAAGCTAATTGAATAAGCGAGGTAATTGAAGAAGCGAGCAACATGGTTCGCGAAACGTCAGCATTAACAAATCGGACACACGGCATAACCCGGAAGCAGTTTATTTTCGAAATGATTCTGGCCGTAAAATCCTGCGTACTTACTTAGTTATGTCCTCGTCAAATAATACTATTATAACTATTTAATATAACAATTTATTTGAATTATACAGATAATAACTTAGCATGTTCAAAACAACTGGCAGAAGTAATGACTGAAGATACGTTCAATTACGTTAGAAGTCAACCAACATTTATTTTGTGTCAAGCACACGTTAGTCCAGTGTTCATGCTCAAGTGAAACTCTGTAGGAGTTGCGTCTATTGTCCAGTTGCCTTTTGTCTACTTGTCCTACGAATGTGGACTACCTGCTTACGCCACGATTCTAAGTTTCGGGAAGTCCCGTGAATGTATTGGAAGGGATGTCACAGATGTTTTCTTCCCGGGGTGCTTGTTGTATCTACCCGGTCTACTTTACTACGACCATTCATGGTGGACAGAAGAACTTAGTGGAAGTTATAACAAGAAGAAGAAAAGCCTAGAACCAAAGTAGGTTATTTTAAAATATTTTACATAAACATGTTTGTCTACGACTCGCAAGTACATCCACCAATAAAGCCATGTTTACACGGACTTAGTACTAATGATTATACTTGTTAGTACTTGTTATTCGCAAGAATTATATCACGTGTAAACAGCCGCATTAGTTCTAAACAGTAAAATTACGATTGCGAATGAATAGAGACCGGTTCTATTTACTAATCGCAAGTGCGAGTGATGAGTGACTAATGATTAGTACTAAGCCCGTGTAAACATGGCTTAACTGTGGCTCAAGGTGACAGTTCTGTGGTTTGTTGTGATAGTTCGGTGACTTATGCTGACAGTTCGGTAGTTTATGGTTTAAGACAGCTACACGGAACTGGCATCCATCATGTAAAGTTATTAAATTATAAGAAAATGATTTTTAAATTTTATTTATTAATTTATAAAAAATGCAGTGTATATGTTGTTGAGAATACGTCGTATTTGACTCGCACATAATGTCTATATGATGTGATAATCAAATAATATATGTATGCCTGGATATGGAAAGGGACCAGTTGACTGAAATTGAGTTATAAGTGTTTTTGGATAGAATAAGTTATCGCAAAGGTACTCCAACTTCCATTTGACGAACAAAAGAACCCTAGTAGGAATTAAACGTATGATATTGAACTGTTTTCTTTCCGTACATGAAAAGAATAATTCACTGTCGCCCTCCATGGTGATCTAAACCCGACAAATTATTAACCACCGATTAACTCATAACGGGGTCTGTTATTAATCGGCCGTTATTCGGCTGTACAACTGACCATTAAGATATTACACAAAATAATGGCATGAAAATATTGCTTAAAGTAGAAAACTTGGAAAGTAATTGAACAAAAAGGAACAATGAAAAATATGACTAAAAATATATGATGGCCTTTAAAAAAATGCTGAAAAGGACCATTTTTTGTCTTCTCCGCACATTGTAGTAAACGCGGCAATAAATTCAAATAAAACCTACGAATACATTAGTATGTGGTAATAAGCAATAATCTGTTACTATTCCTTACTTAGTAATTATTAGTACATAACTTAAAACTAACATAACTAACATAACTAAAATATTATCGATAATAATATTTTTAATCTGATTTTTTGTAGACATATTTATAAAGCATTTCCAATATATGTGCTCACACAAAACGCGGGCACATATTTTACAATCATTTTATATATAAGATCTATATATAATATAGGTGTCCCATAAGATGGTAAGAACCTACATTTACAACTAAGCTGTCAAATAATAATATTTACAACTGCTTTCTTATTCACTAAAGCATACCAAGTACAAAAAAACATGGTTTTGTATTAAATCAATATTATTGTATGGATAAATATTTGGATGAATGATGAAACCCACAATTTTGAAAAGGAATTCTTTCCAAAACCGATTATCACACTATAGTAGTTTACAACTTTATGGAAAAGACAGGGTTTTATTGGACCGCTATTTTGGTTAATTACGCACGTTTGGTGAAGTTTGGTGATGACAGGTCACTTGACATACAATAGGTGGGTTTTTCAATTGCGGTTTAGCAGAGTTTAACTTTCGTTAGGCTCCATCTGCGCACTATGTGGATCCGCAACTGAAAACCCCGCTGTATTATTCGTTATTGACATAATATCTCGATTCTAAAAACCAGTTTCTTAACCTTCTCCCAAACCGACATCGTTCAATATTTTTAAGTGATTCTGTGTTTGTCATGTACCCACATCATTCGTCTTCAATATTAAGATGTATAATTGGTTTGCTAAGCTGTATACGTTCGAAGATAATGACGCAAACACAGGTGGCCAACAATATTATGTAACGATTTTTTTCGGCTATTTCATAGAGATACTTTTGGCAAGACGTTAGACGTCAAAAATGCAGTATATACAGTGCGACAAAAACAAGACAAGTACATACCTAGTTGCTCGCTGTAAATATACGATACGAACGCCTCCTATGCAAATTGGATGTCTTATGTTATGCATCTGATCGCGCATTTGTGATAAATAGAAATTCTCCACAACAGATCTAGAATATTGACATACATTGTTAAAATGTGGCTTGCGGACTGAAGAAGCAAAAACTACCAAACTATTACTTTTAGGGTAACTGTAGTTGGCCTCCTAAACAATGCAGTTGCACCATTTCATAACACATCTCCGATATTTATGTCGTCGGTGATCTTTGAAATCAAATCTGGCTTCTACGTAACTGTGAAATAGAACCTCTGATTCGGTGCGCCTTTTAAAGACTTCCGACGATGTACGTTTTACTATCTCGTTGTTTCTATTACGAATTTTTCAGTTTAAGACAACGTATCTCGAGACGGTAGTGTTGTTGGTGTTAAGCTATAGGCCTACATGTTTGGAAAAATGGAAAAAAAACAATGGAAAATGGAAAAATTCAGTTAAAAATAAATTTTGTGATAGGTTCATTATTCCGACAAATATAAACAGTTTAGTAAATATTAAGTGTTTTAAATATTGTTAAATAAGATTTCTTGTTAAGAAATGTTAAACATTTATGTTTTACCATGTTTAATGACACAATATCAAATAAGTCCTTAGTCTTCTTCACTCTGCCCTCTCTCCCTCATCTGTAATTTAATGTTTCTTGTATCTAAAAATTTTAGTGTTCTCGGCGTAGCTTTTTATTCTGATCCTCTTTTGCTTCCTTTCTCATTTCTCTAGAATGATTTTCTTTCGTGATTTCTTCTTTTTTATTGACAAATACTCTCTCCAAGAATTAGATAATTAATGTTAATAATGATAATAATGATAATAATCTGTTCTAAATTGTTAATTTGAAGTTTTATTTTGTGCTGTTAAAATGTTTCCTATTTTTAAATCGCATTTTTAGCTTTTTTTATCATATTCTATGATTCTTAAAGAATATTTTTGGTTGCCCTAAAGGTTATTTAATTAGTAAAGATAATAGCATTATTAATTTAATTTCTATAATATCTGCCTCGGTAGGCAACGTAAGTACAGTGATGTATGTTCGGTTGCCTAGGCATAACAATCAAGCTGCGCGTTACGTCAAAATCTTGGTTCATACATTTATAAGCGATGAGTAATTTGCAGCACTGGTGAGATCGACAGTAGTTTTTCTTGGCGCAGGTTTTTATGCTGCTCCTTTTTCGTTTCCTATCTTATTTCTCTTGAATGAATTTCTTTCGCGCTTTCTTCTTTTTTATTAACAAATATTTTTTCCAAGCATTAGATAATAATGTTTCAGGCCAGAATAATGATTTTTTAATTGAGATGGCATGAGCTTAACTGTTATCTCCAAAGGTGGTGTATTAATGCCAAAATCGCTACTCTCTGCTGCTAGTGTAATAATTACGGATTATTGATGTCCATAATTCCGACACTCGTGTCGGATTTGGACAAAATGCGTACAATTAATTGTAATATAGCAAGCGATGTAAAATGTGTTATTTTCTTCTGTAAAGACAGCAATAGAGCCATATGTATTACTTCTAACTATATACACAAATCCGGCACACATGTCTGATTTAAGGACGTGCTATGTTTATATGTACCTAATTCCGACACCCCTAAATTTGTAAATAATAGTGTTTAAAAGCGTAGTACACCGTATTAGTATGAAAATATAAAGCATTTTAGTCAGTGAAAATAGATATTGTTAGAGTTTTCTTAATTACTGTTATCCTGTAGCAATGTAAAAAGAAGTAGAATTGCAGTTACCATACTTTTAGCATACACTCAATTATCAAGATCAGTCAAACTTTTAGGTTATATTTTGACCGTTAGAACATTGGTGAATAAGAAACGATTGTGGATCGATAAGTGTAATGTCAAATCAACAAACCGGATGTCCTAAAATAAAGTTCAATGTTGCAGATTTCTTATTTTATCCAACTAAACTGAAATATGCCGGAATTTAGGAGTGTCTGAATTTTGGACATTTACCTTAATAGAATTTAATATACCTAATATAATCAATACGTTAGTTTAATTACTCTGTCCACCGGATATAGATAAGTAATTATGAATAATGCCCATGCAATATCATGTCTTGGTTTTATGCAGTTTTCATGAATAACGCCCGATTAATTCCATATTCGGACGTATACATAATTTGTCAGGTTTACTATTGGATAAGATTTTGTTCGTTTGTAGATACTGAAATATTTGGATAGGGTCTAATCAGAAAAAAAATAGGAATTTGACTACCTACATATCTCTTTATCCACACATAAAGCTTGCACGAGTACATACATCATGACAACCATTAATATTAACACGACCGCGACGCCGCAAAAAAAAAACTCGTATTACACGTAATCTGCAGTCATTCTCTGGCCACAATTTGACACCGCGCGTCCAATTCCACCCCGGCTATCATACTGACGGTGGACATTTTTTGCCTGTTTTTGCCTGTGTATCCGAGATAAGTGGATTTTTGTATTTGTTCGGTGGGGTGTTATTTGTGTTTGTCCGTCGCGCCGGTGTTGTGTGTGCGTGGCGGTCGACCGATTATATTTGTTGTGTTTTACACAGGGTTAACACCTACGCCCTTCCAACAAACAGGGAGAAATTAGCGCGCGCCAACGCCAACCCTGAGGTATTAAATGCATATACGTCGTCGGATTTAATGCCTAATTACATCGATTAAATATGTATTATTTCCGAAGTTTAATGGGAATTTAGTGGGATATGCTTTTAATAGTCTGGACTTCATCCTTACGCTGTTTAGGGAGCTGAGCGGTAAAGGGAGGAACTAAATAGAACCATGATTTATTGATAAGCGTTTGGCGGCATTTGCGAGTCTGTTCGATCTCTGTTGTTGATTTCTGATTGGTTAGATCAGGTATATCAGGCCCGCCACCTGATTTCATTCGGCCCTCGAGTACCTCAAAAGTTCAAAAGTTCAATGAATGGTACTTACCGGTAGCCAGACACGTTTATTTGAATACTCAACCCAAGAACAATTAAATAATTTTTTGTGCAGTAAAAATTCTATGCGAAATAAATAAAATAAAACGTGCATTTATTGTAAGCATTTGATAAAAAATTTGACCAATACCAAAAATATTTGCCCATAACTAAAAATATTTGAGCAACTACTACCCTAATTTTCAACTTGAAAATATCTTTCAAACAAGTAGCAGAAGATCAATTAATATCAGTACACAAAATATGGTGTTGCCATTAAAAAAGTGTCGATGACGTCATAGGTCGAAAACAATTGAATTTTTATTTAATATAATATGTAGGGTGACCCATTTGAATTAATTAATAAGGTCGTATATTGTTGAAAGTGCGCGCCATCATTAACATACAGACCTACGTTAATTTTGATGCGCAGTAATCTAGCGCTTAATATTTATTATTTTAATGCTCAAGTGTTTCATTTTAGGGCACAATATGAATAAAATATTGCTGATATTACTGACATTTTTCATGTAACATATTCATATTTATTGAATGCTCAATAAGTATTATTTTAATGCACAAGTTATCCATGCTAGGGTACAATATGTAATTTTGTATGTAACATTTGTACATTTTTTTACTCGACAATGATTTATATTTTAATGCTCAAAGTATTTATTTTAATGCACATAACTATTTAAATAAATCGTACCCTTTTTCGTGCTGATCGTAAATAAGCGGTTAAATTGGAATTCAGAAGAAATAAAACCTACGTTTATACTTTCCTTTTAACAAAGTACTAAGAGATTGCTCTAGATATTAATTTTAAAACTAAATCCAATGCTACTAGATAAGTGGAACCCACAACATTATTGTTTGCGATAATATTAATACTTATTTTATTTTAATAGGCTCCCTTGAACTATATCCAATGTATGCATAGATATGTAATTATTATCATTGAGTGAATGAAAAAAATATTCAGACAGATCATTTTCATTTTTTGTGTCGTTCTATGTACTTAATCCATTCATCAAATAACCTCCTTCGAGTTAACAATTATTATGAAATATTTTATGAGATATCCTGCAGTTAATTGGATTTTTATATTTCTAAAACTGTCGGAGAAGCAGCCTATAACTTTTGTCTTCTAAATGACCAAATGAGTAAACTGTTATGTTTATGCAGAAAAATGACACACGAGCACACTGGTTGACTATATGTTTAATATAATTGAATAATGAATTTTTACAACTGACGTTACTAACATAACGTATATATGCTATTTATGTATAATTATTCTTCATTTCCTAGCGCCTTAAGATTTTGTATTGTGGGTAACGATTCTGTATTTTTCCTCGTCCTGGTGCTACGGCGCGTCGAAGGGAAACCGGTGTTAGGTCGGTGGAGACACTATATATTTTTTTAATATAGCTTCTCTTACTGGTGTCCCGCTCAATATTGATTTTGAGACAGATATTTGTTGATGTTCATTCACAACCGCATCTATTTGACGAGCACATTAAGTTGAAAATCGTTTCTATTTCCGTTTCGACGCTGCTTTTAAAGAACACTTACGATATTTTAAACCAAGAATCTTGTCGAAATCTTTCATTGTTTTGTAGATGGAATGCCCTATATTTTTGTATATTTCAAAATTATTGGCAATATTTTAGTGTATGAACTACTAATATACTCTTAGAATATTATTTTACAGTTTTTGAGATTTTGCTGTAGTTGTCAACTAAGAGCATCTTAAGAACCGAATTATTTCGGAACTACTTACAAGCAAATTTGGATGATTTATGACTCATTTCTATTTAGAATTCATAGTTCTTTCAATTTTAAGCCATAGGACTAGTTAGTATACAGTTTGGTCCTTATTTATATAGAAAAAATATAACTTAAATTTTTTTTGTGCAGGACCCTCTCAGTTTGTTCTTTTATATTTATAATTAGCTCCTGTTCAGTTTTAGAACAATCAATACATATTAATGCGTGCCTGAAGCGTCTTTAAATCGAAATTAAATTCAATTTAATAATAATAAAAATGTTCTTATTCATTTTTGCCACAATAAATATGCGTACCACAGTTGTTGACTTAATATAAAAGAATAATCCATTAACTTTCGAGTCTAGATGTCAGAGGATTTCACATATTTCCAGTAATTCGTTAAAAATACAATACCTAATCTAAACTGAGTGACTATCCTGGCCAACAAAAAACTAAATCGGACAAGTGAAAACTGCTTCTGGTATGTATGCCTTTTTCCGTACAATCTGAATATGATAGCAGAAATTTCAAATTGTGTCTAGTTTTTCAGAAAAATGCAGTATTAGATTTTGTACAGTTTTTAGTGCTGTTTCTCAAATTTTTAGAACCACGTAGAAATTACTATGTTCAGATTAATTCTACGGAAAGAGTATACTAGTAACAGTAACCACCACAAAAAATAAAAATTAAAGAGCACCTTATCGTCCATAATATTGGACTACATCTATCAAACAATTTCCATTAAAAGAATAATGATTTTCCCACCCTGTATACCCTGTACATGTTTCCTTTCTTGTAATCTCTACGTATGTTTTCTCATGCAAAATAGTATGCTAGTATTATTTAGAAATCTACTATTTTGGAAACAATTGCATTTTTAAACAAAACTATAAGCATTTCATTTAAAAAACTGATATTGACCTGACTTTTTCTCCACTAGTAAGATATCCTTGTAGCTCCCTTCGTAAAGTTTGTATATTTCATTTTTCGCATGAGGCATACTTTTGCATATAATCATATGTTATGATTAAAATGCCTAGCAGAAAAGAAGTGTATTTAGCGTTAATTTTAAGTATTAAAACTCTGCAAACTATTCCCGATTCAAACAACGCTATACCTTCCAAATAATCTAGTTACCAAGATAGAGACACACACGACACTTTGGAACGCGCTGTAGAGGTCGCTAGTTCAAAAAGAACGAATTGCCTAAGTGCCCTAAGTGATTAATTGATACCAGCAATCGGTGGGGTGGGTCGTCATCGTCATTTTTTTGTCCTTCGAGGCTTCGAGTTCAGTGTCATCATCGATTTTCGTGACGCTGGTCCTTCCGTTCCCATATAATTATAAATTAATTAACGTCAGGTCAATTGTGGGTGCGATTGACAGGCGAAATTGCCTACCAATTAAGGCTGCCCCGATCCACGTCACCCTCTCTCGTAATGTCGAGGTAAGCCTCTTTCGTTCATTTTACAACCCTCACCGATCACGCATTCACCATTTAGCACATAACTGAGATGAAACTAAAGATTTCATGTTTTTTGGTTGAGGCGCCGCGAAACAAATTAAAGGGTTTATAATGAGATAAATATAAATTCAATGTATCTGTGTCTCTTTCGGTGGAGGCGCCGGAAACCCAAAACCATAACATTTATTGCAAATAATGTGTATTGCATTTTATTTAGCTAGTAGAAATAAGTAAAACTGCTCATATTTTACCAGATAACGATTTATAATGACATAGTAAGTATCAAGTTAATGTTTGTCTATGTCTCGTTATTGAGAGAGACGCTTTCTATTTTCAGGAAAGAACCAATATATAAGATAAGAATTTATTAATGCCTAGTGGGTTAGAATAATGTTCTTTGGTTATGTATTTTTATCGAAAAATGCGATTTATATCTTTATTAAGCTAGTATTTGCAATCGAACTAAATATTTCTATTTTTCATCTCACATTACAACAGAGAATAACTACGCAAAATACTACTAATCAACAGACTTCAAAACAGAGACATAAAGACAACATAAAATTCAGTAAAGAAGTAAAAAGAAGTACTTAACCACACATCAAGAACAATGACTACATGAGCACATTAGAATACAAACATATCGGACAAGCAGATCTGCCTAAATTTTGCTAACAGCATGGTATAGAGATAGCGCTTTACAATTTACTATTAGATGACATAAAGAAGATGACATACGAAAACTTCAAACCGAAGAACAAAGAGCTATTAAAACATCTGACATAAGAGCCCGACGCGGCAGAGAAAAATTATTGAGTACCCTTATCCCCGTTAGCCCGAAAAAGGACACCGTTCGAATCCCTAGGCGAGAATCGACGTAGGGACGATACAGCGTGCGAGTGCGAAATTTATATTAGTGTCTAATATAAATTGATCTATTTTCTATGTATGTCGTAGGCAATGGTGTGGTATCTGTGCACGCAGTAGGGCTGGGCTTTCTCGGTCATTTCAGTGACCCGGTTCAGTCGAACCGGCTCACTAAAATGACCCGTTCAAAATGAACGACTTGCATACACAGAGAGAAATTTTTGTTTAATTCAAATAGATATGCATTGACTCAAAGAAATCTGTTGTTTCAGTAGAGCCAAAGCAATATTTATTTGCGGATAAAAACGCATTTGTTTGGTATATTTGTTTGGTAGAAGTAACGCTGATTTGTGTCAAACAACTTATGTTTCCAGTTAAAATTTATAATTTGTATATTATAAGAAACGAGATTTATTTACTTCAAATAATTATGATTGTGTTGAGTGAAAGAATTATATTTTTTTAAATTAATGAAATTGTTGGTTATGTTAAAATGTTGTGTTTTAAGGTTACAAAAAATGGTTCTTTGATTAGAAAATTATTAATTTCCTGAAGGAATTAATGTGGATAACTTTTCGGAAGGTCCAGTAGACTCGCCACGTGTCCCCTCTTTTTTGGGATGTCGCACATCCTCGACCAGTGGTTGGTCTTCCCAGTCCTACATATAGTCAAGGTTAAGTTAGTAATAAACTGTACTCTGATTTGGAATCGGAACTTTGAACCTGCAGGCACTGTACTCTATAAGTCTATACTGTCGAACACGCGACCTTTATAGTGTCGATATGTACGAAGTGCGAGGAGAGAGTTTACAGCGCCATCTAACAATACAGTTGGATGAGGTATTCTCACTAAAAATATATTTATTAGAATCAAAATTTGATTTTTTTGGCTAATAAAGTAAACCTCTTTTAAAGCGCAAACAAAAGTATTACTTTAAAGGAAATAAATCTCTTCTTGTATACAAATATATTTATTTAAATCAAAATACGATTTCTTTGGCGGAAGTAAACCTACTTTTAAGCCAAAGAAAAAATATTACTTTAAACGAAATAAATCTCTCCTTATATACAAACTTATATGTTTAAATCAAAATTATATTTCATTGGTGTAAAAAAACGTTTTTTAAATCAAAACAAAAATATTACTTTAAAGGAAAGTAATTTTTGTTTGTATCCAAATATATTTATTTCACTTAAATAAATATTTCAAATAAATTAATCTCTACAAGCAAATAAACTAGAGTATTCAATGAAGTAAATATTGTTGGCGTCAAAGGAATATGTTTTGACCCAAAAGGATAAATTCAAACGAATATATTTCTTAAAAACTAGAAATCTTTTCTATCTGTGTACGGACCAACCGAGCGACGGAACCGTTCGGACCGAGATCGTGTTATTCATTCATTTTGAACCATTCGTTCGATCTATTGAACGAAGCACCGACGCGCTCATTGATGGTATCTTCGTTCAGCCATCGCAACGGCCGGGCCCTATGTGGCAGGAGGGATCATTTGTACGAATATACAGACGCGCGGCGGCAAACCTCATGCGAAAAATGATTTGCTTTGTCAGTACTGGATTTTTCTGATTTAAGCTTGTTTTTCTTGTAATTTATGCTGATAGAAATTACCGATCATATGAAGATACTATTAAGGCTAATAACTCAATGGTATTTGTATAAATATAATTTAAATTAATTAAATATAATTTTGTTCTTATATGGATTTTCAAAAGATGATTTTACCGAATTTATGCACTATTTTTCAAAAAGTTCGGCATATTTAACCGAACAAATCAATTTACCGCAACAAATCTCATATTTTACATTCTGCTTTTATGCCTTTTTTAATTTTTGTTATATATTCTCAAATTTTTATTGTGTTTAAGTAATTATATTTATTAAAACTAATGGTTTTCATTATTAACTCCCGATTCAATATAATATCCCAAAAATATTTAAAAGTAATTACAGTGTAGATCTCAATAATTTTAAAACGAAACTAAAGTGTTTAGGCTGATTCATAATATATTGACGAATCTTCAACGACACAAATTTTATCATAATACTTACTGTCTGCCTTGAGCCGTCTATGCCTTGAGCAGCAATGAGCAGAGTCCGTAAACACCGTAAACGAACGAACTACTGACCCGTTCAGTTTTCTAGCGGTGAACCGGGTCGAACGGTTTAGACACTTGACCCGTTCATTTTTGATTCTGCATGAAAAAATAATGACAGGGCACCGTTTTTATGCAAAAAAATAGAACATCTTGGCGCGTATTTTTCATTTCTTTAATACATTATCTGGTAGCGACGCTAACATAAAATGAACATAAAATTCTTAATTGCATGTCAAAAAATGCGGCATAACGGTTTCTATAGCAACCAGTCATTATTCTTTCATGCAGAATCACCGCCTGAAGTTTGTCGCACTTATTTACTAACACCCTGTATATACTGGGTCAGCCATTGATTTCTCTTTTTTATTACTATTTAAACTACACCCCCAATAATTTTTAAATGGTTCTTTCTTTATTAAAGAGAGCATAATTCTAAAATCAACCGTATTTCCCTGTTTTTGAGCCCACACAGAAAAGCGATAACGAAGTGGATGGTCATCTTGCTTCAATTCTTGAGTGAATTGCACCTTGTAACAAAAATAATTCGAGGTTTTATGCCAAATTTCGAATTTATGAGTGAAGTTTATGCGCGAGCCGTAGGCGAGCGTGTAAACATGTGAGCTTAATTATGTGCTTGTCAAATAATATACTATTAATGGCGATCTGCAATAGCAAAGCGAGCTTTTACTTACAGCGGACGTTCGACACCACATCTGTCAAATGTCAACCGCGTTAATGTTGCTAACAGTCTTTTCGCAAGTGTTTTTGAACTGTCGGCACCTTTTGGAATTGTATTCAGCGCAAAAGGCGTCAATTTGTAAACAAATGGCATACTCATTTTTTTACTGATATTGATAAATCTGTTGTTTGTCTTACAGGTAATTCACAAAATTTATCGCCTTACATAATAAAGTTTTGAAGAAAAAACAGTTGAAAATTGGGGTAATATTGATAACGTAAGTTTGTTTATGGAAAGCAAATAGGCGTTTTTGATTGATTTATTAGCACCGATTGCGAATCTGAGCTGAAAAGTTGCATATTACGACAGGTTAGCGATTTTTTGAGTTTTCTCTTATGAACCCGTCCGCACCCCACTTAAAGAATCGCTGTAATTTCTTCAATATCATTTGGGAATAAACTTTTGGTATCTCAGGTAAAAGTGCAAAGATTAAGGTTTACCATGACACCATTTTAAGATTCTAAGACAAAGAGTTCAGCTGGTATAAATTTGTAAAAATTACCAAACTAACGGTTTTTGCACTTTGAGTCCTTGTTTTTCGAAAACATTGCACGATAGAAAATTTTACCATTTAAAAAAATATCGATTTTATAAGGAATTATAATGATATTATCAGAATTAAGGACTCTTTATGTGTCCCTTTTTATTGAAAAATGTTTTTTTTTGTTTCCAGGATGCCACGTAGACACATATCGTCAATCAAACAAACTTCACACAATGCGCCGAGTTTGGGAGATGTCCTGACATCCAGACCATCGGGACTTACAGAGCCTGAGTCATGGGCAATCCTTTGTCAAGCCGTGCAAGCGCTGCAGGACCTCTTCCTTTCAGGTAATGAAAACCGGATATTTAAAAAATCATCGGAATTTAATTTACAATAACCTAAGGCTTTTTCCTTTAAAAAAAGTTTGCAATGTTGACAACATTTAAAATAATAAAATTCAATCTCCACAATTCAGAATACCACAAACGCAAACGTATACATAACAAATCTATAACGGTCCATAATGCCACAATGTTCATTTGTTATTTATATATCAAATTTCGTCGTTTCGTTCTCGTAAATTGCATTGTACATTATTAAATATAACCACGAATGGGGCAAAGCGCCGAAACTTTCATCTTGGGACGTAAGTGGCCCACACGATGATGTATAAGAGGTGATTTTCTGTTTTATACGAGGGCGCATTTGTTTTTCTGTCTTTTGTTGGGGCGTAGATGACACGTGGCGGCTAAGAAAAATCAAATAATAAACTTGAACCCCGAGTTCCTCTTATGGGATATACGGTGAAATAAGCCTTTGTAATAATTCAAGGTCGGGTTAAAGGATTTCTTGTGTGAAAGGCGAAAAATGGAGTCATGGAGAATATACTTATTTTGTTGGACTTCATTCTCCTTTGCTTTCTTGTGGCAAAGCGAAAGGAAATACTTTCCATACAAATTTTGTTATAACGAGATCTTTTCAGTAATCATAAACAATCAAATGTTTTATTCATAAGCAAAATAGCTTTTGTTAGCAAACCTGACAGAAAAGATTTGATTTTCATTGACATTTGATTTCCAGAGTATTGTGATTACTTTTATTAGTTATTAATTTTATTATGCAATAAAATATTTAACTAAAGAAAATTACAAATACAATGTTCCAGCTCTGTTACTTTATAAGTTACACTTATAAATGTAAATTAATAACAAAATGGAAAAAATGTGAAGTATGCTTTGAATTCACGTATGAAAGCCTACTAATGCTGACAAATGAATTCAGTTGTCAATTTTCGTGGATTAGAAATAAAATGAGGTATCTTAGTGAAGTGCAAGTTGCTCATGCTGTCGCCCTTATTCGACATGTTAGCAGTTTCCTCTTCTGTTATGCAGCGGTTATGGAATCGGTTTCGGGAGACTGGCCAATACGTTAGAAGAGCTGGACAAGGTCGAAATCGAAACACTACTCAAAATCAAGACCGATTTCTTGTTCTTTCCTTTCTACGTCAGAAATTTCTGATCAAACTGTTAGAAACAGATTAAAAGAAGCGAATTTGAAACCAAGAAGATCTGTCCGCGCACCACGACTTACCCAGCATGACAAAGCAGCGCGAATGAGGTTTGCTCTGGACCAACTTCGTCACTGGACGCCTGTACTATTTACAGACGAGTCCAGATTTCGTTTAACTCGTTGCGACTGGCAAATACGTGTATGTGACGTCCTGGTGAACGCTACGCAGCCGCTACTATAGAGGAAGTGGATAGATTTGGTCGTGGATCTGTAGTGGTTTGGGTTGGAATCAGTATAGACAACAGAATTGATCTTGTTGTGGTTCCTGGTAGAATAAATGCCATGAATTACATCGAAAACATCTTGGAGGGCTATAGGGATAATGCAAAGCCACATACCACATGTCAAAGAATGGCCGGCGTTAAGTCCTGACCTGAATCCTTATGAACACGTGTGGGATCAGCTTGACCGATGTGTTCGCAAGCACCCTAATCCACCACTAACCATACAGAAACTGACACAAACCCTGATTGAGGAATGGGAAAGTATATCCGAAGAACCTCTTCGCAGATTAGTGCGAAGCATGCCACGCAAGTGTGAGGAAGTGATTCGTGCACGACCCCCTCCCCTCCAATCGGTTCCGTTTCCAGCACAAAAATCCGCCCAAATTTGAGAAAAATCGCCACCGAGGTGCCACTGAGCACCTCAAATTTCCCATTTAAAAGACATTGGAAAATGCATATTTTTTATTTTTTTTCACGTTTTGGATTTAGAAAAATATTGCGGGAGATTATCAGAAATTGTTCAGAATTTCCCAAACATCAAATCCACAACCACTATTTTTATTTTCACCGCCCCCACCCTCTCCTGCAGTACTTTTCCCAAAATTAACAATTTCACACAGTTGCGTGATTCATTATTTTTCTGATAAAAATAACTATTATTGGATTATTTGCATGTTTTTGTCATTTATTAACAAATTTAAAAATTAAAAAAATGTTTAAACAATTACAATTTGTTTAAACAAAAATATACGATGTTACGAACTCATTCTTCCATTTGTTGCAAAAATTATTAAATTATTGCATTTTTCATTTATTATCTAATTAGCAATTGTTTAAACAAAAATTTACGTGAATATTTTCAAAATTTTGCAAAAATTTGTAATATTTTTCTGTTTTCTTATTTGTTCATTATCACCGGAAGTTTGGTCACAACACATATTTCAATCCGACTGGACATTGGGTAGCATATAAAATATCGATTGCAAGATTTGACTTACATTTAACTTATTCTCAGGTTTGAAGACCATCAAGATACTGACATTTTTTGTCTCGCATTTTTTTACACAAATATATTTGTACTAGCACTCTGTGAGCCAAACATAATTGAAAAAAGAAAACAGTCTTTAAAAGAGCTATCATATGATACCTCACACGACATACTTTCCCTATACTGTTTCCAGTATCAACCTAAACCCTCAAGATTCTGATTCATTTTACGACATATATTTATAGAGGTGTCCCACTTTTTGTCCCAGTTTTTAAATAACCTAATTGCCAGTCTGAGTAGAAAGTTTCATTTGAACTTAGATTTGGGCGTATAATTTTCACTTCCTTAAAAAGTTACAAACAGTTTTTCAAAAATGTGTATCAAATTATAAGAAAAATAATACAATTAACAAATAATGCAATTAAGTACACAAAAGTTTAAATAAATTGAATAGTAAAGTTTAGAATCAAATACATTAAATATGCACGTTGCACGTCTATTTGCAAAAATGCAAAAAGCGCTTTTATTTCTCGCAAAAACTAGACACAATTAAGATTTGAATTTGTAGTTGGCCAGGACTGATTTTGACAGACTAATTTTACGCCAATTATTGTAATTTTGACAAATTGAATTGGAAATATCCAGATATCTTAACTTAATGGATTGCGTTATATTTACCTTGTATTTTTATTATTGATTTAAAAATAATAATTATTTTAGCATCTACGTCAATTTATAGACAGTATTGCGTTTTTATTTTGTAAAATACGAGTATAAATTTAATATAGTTCAACTACATTCGAGGACTCGAAGTTATTTTTCATGGCATTCCATGTGAGAAGTGCCCCAAATAATGTTTGGGTCACAACTGGTTTTTAGCAAAAGATAAGGACTGAAACCATAGTATTTGATAGAAATTGGTATATTCTGGGCGCTATTGAGATAGTCCTCCTGGCCTATCTGCTTGTTTTGTATTATTTAGGTATATTTTTTATTGATGTACATTTCTTCAAATTACTATCATATTGCCTAACAATATTTAATAATTAATTAATTACTTATCGTTGGCTAAACATTTCTATAAAATTTGGTAATAAAAAATCCCACCCTTCTTGGCGAGGAGAATAGTAATGCTGAACCATTGGATCATTCCATTCAATTTATAAATGAGTATTTAACTAAAATATGTAGACATGAAACGAACATGTAACCCTCGACCCTTTTACCAAAAGGAGCGACAACATCTTTCTGATATTTTACGAAATACAATACTACTATTTACTCAAAATTTCTAACAAGAAGTGACACAGCAATTAGAGCCGAAGAACACTGAGTTACTTACGACGTACATCAACACTGGGTAACTTTTGATAACTCTTACGCCAGTTTCCGAAGTATTTAGTCCGCTCGGAGTCCTGCCTGCATTCAGGCTTTCATATTTCAGGCAATGCACCATCCCCTTCCGGCACACGGTTTATTGTGCTCGAGTCGTGACAGTGTCGTGGATTAAGCTCGTCTCCCGAAAGCTCATTGTCCCATCCAGAGCAGCTTTGCCCCATTTCCTCGCGGAAAATCATTTTACCTCCATTAAGCCAACTGTCCTGCTTTTTATCATTTTTTTAATTCCTTTTTACTAAAGCTGTTTAAGGCACACATTGCATTTTGACAACTAAATGGTAAATATTGCTACCTATTAGAAAATAATCGAATATTAGCAACGGTTACTTCCGATGACGTCAAACAAACCATGACGCTTTTGAAGAATTTTTGGTCTGAAATACGTAAAATATCCTTATTATGTATATGCGACCGCGCACGAGACAATCACCCTAATTGCCATCTGTCGTTTCGATAGTATGAACTCCTATGTTTGAATGCTCATAACTCGAAAATGACTCAACGGAAAAAAACGAAATAAAGTGTGTCATACTCGTTAATCATTTCTACACAAGTTGTTTGACTATCACCGGTTTTTGCCTCTCGGTATAAACATGAGCGTGAGAGAAGTGAAAAAATGTACCCGATTTTAGCGTTTCTAAATTAACGCTCTTCTTTCCGATTTTTCCTCCTACATCGCTTACCTCGAAAACTTCTTCGTATTCCTTAAAAAAATCTTTTTAACATAGAAAAACGCCGCTCATCTTCACACGTTGACATAAGTATCGTCTCCAAGATTTTGAAAAGTTTTATAGTTTCTTGATAAGAATGATAAGTGTTGCCCTTATCTTCTTGTAAAATTATTGATAAAAATTAAAACAGGCCCTGCAATTCTTTCATATAAATCGCTTTAAAAAATGACGTAAAAACTTCTGTGCGATTATTTTTCTGCAGCCGCATTAAATAAAATATGGCGATTGTTTACTTGCACATCCTGTCATTGTGCTAATATATTATAAAAATTTAAAGAAAAAAGATCGATAATCTATAGAAGAGACTCTAAGTGCAACCATCATCAAATCAACATACTATGAAAACATTCGGTTTTCCGAAGGTTATTTTATATTTTATTGCAAATCTAATCAAATGTTTAAGGTACGTGATTTTTATGTGTGATCTTAAACAAGACTTGATATATAAATTCCAACAAAAAGTATTTTTTTGCCAATTTTTCAAGGACAATAATTGACTCAAAAATTGAGGCTACATTTCGTAATGTGGCCACAGCACTACGCATTTTATAAGTTATGCCACTATAGCATGACTACTTCATCCATTTAATAACTTAACGTGTGATATCAATTTGGAAAAGAAAACCCTAGGACAATAAATATATAAGTTAATTACAGCTAGTTTTTACTTTCGTATGAATTTTTTCTTTTTGTTATTTTAATGGTAATGATTGTAATAGAAGGGTTGTCAAATCACATGGTAATGAATTGGCGTCTGACAGTTTCGTATAACTTTGCCGGTCACCCCGGTTCCGCTAGCAATCCCGTGCTTTTTCTTATGAACTTCTTAGTTCTTAGGCCGGCCCTGATTAAAATAAATATCCAATGATACCACACACCTGTTTTGGTATATTCGGAAAATAAAAACTGTGATAAACTTTGTTTTTAAACTCTGTTATCTAAGAACATGTTCAAATAATTTTGAATATTATTATACAAGTTTTATAAGACGTCAAATTGGCGCATGAGTTGTTTTGGGCACGACGAATGTAGTGAGGAGTGCCCAAATGGAACGAGTGCACCAATACGTCTTATAAAACGAGAGTAATATACTATTTTTCTACTTTGCGTTATTAATTTTATAATAATTTAGAAATTGTGGTTACTATATTGCGCTAAATTAGAATCTAGGGTATTTTGCGGGTACCACGTGGCAGTACTGTAGTAAACTGCCGACTTCGTAAGGCTGGGGTCATATGATGACAAAATCTAATTGTTAATAATTTCACTCTACTTTAACCTACAAGGTCGCAAATATGATCAGAATTGACAAACTTATATGACACCCAGTACAAAGGATATAAGAAACATAACCTAAAAAGTTAACCTTAAAATAGTTAGCATAATTATAATAATCAGATAGACATGTTTGGCGGTAACTGATTAGTTAGGTACTTCAAACAATAAGAACTTACTAAAGAATTGTTATAACGGTTAATAGCAAATTCTAATTTCGGTATAGTAATTTATTAGGATAAATTATACTTAGTAAAATTACATGTGATCTAGGTAATACAAATACGTTGCACACAACCACAACTAAGACGAAGTCTAAAGCGACGTACAAAAACGAAAACGGTATGGACACGAGCAGAATTCGGTCAACCAACATGTTATCAAAAACGTGTAGGTACGTTACATAAACTAAGAAATCATCAACACTTTATATGTTCTATGCCCGGCAGAGGGGGCCAACCTGCGGCACGCGAGCCACATGCGGCTCTTTGAAGGATTATTTGTGGCTCTCGATAAATATACCAGAGTTCCCTTTTCATTTTTGCGTTATTTATATTTTAAAAAATTATTACTGTTCCGTATGTGTTTCAAAATGTCTTTTCAATTACTTCCAACAAATATGAAAAACCCAGTGCAACGTTGAAACAAATTTCATTTCCGTCCAAGTTAAGAATGATATGACTCATCAAAAACTGCGCAAACGAACATAAAGGGCACGGACAAACACAGCGGCGCGACGAGCAACGCTTTTGAATACACAGGTAAAGCGGTTCCCCCCGCTTCTAAACGCTTTTCGCTTAGGTCGTCGCGCCGTTTTATGTTTGTCCGTGCTGTCCTGGGTAAAAAAAAATCGGTGTTATTGGGCTTTTAAGAGATGATTCTCGAATCCCACAATTCGTACCGATTCACTGCATAATTCACCGAGAACATCTGGTTGCAAAATATTTAAAATATCCTGATGTTATGAAAACAGTGTTACACATTGTAAATTACATTCGCATTCCTTCAAGTATTAAAGGACGAAGAACTTCCAAAAGACATTAATTTCTTTTGCATTGTTAGATGGTTTTCCAGCTACAACATATTAAATCGATTTGTAGATTTGTTTGATCTGATAACTGCATTTCTAAAGGAAAAGGAAATAACCTATTCAGAATTAGACGATGACGACAGGTTACAAGATTTAATGTTTCTGACTGACGTATTGGAACATTTTCAAACACTGAATTTGTAATTGCAGGGTAAAATATAATATCTGACCTCTCACAGTGTTTATTTAGTTTTCAAACTAAATTACAAACTTTTCATACCACATTAAAAATAAAACATGTCATTTTCCTCGAATAAAAAAAAGTCCAATTTTACACCAGAAAAACTCAACGAATATATAGAAAAGCTAGAAGGAATATTGAAGCAATTCCAAAATAGATTTTAAGACTTGAAATATTTTAAACTCTTGAGTTTTTTCTAAATCCATTTGTAATTAACATAGTTCAAGGTGAGTTTTCCATTTCCAATATATTTGATTATGACCCAAAAAGCATCTGGAGAATTAGAAATAATAGAGATGCAAGAAGATCACGGTCTACAATTAAAATATAAGTCGACGCCGATTACTTAATTTTGGAAATTTGTCGAATTATTTAAATATTCGGAACAACTTAGTTATGTGAATAATTTATTCCCACTTTAAAATTCGTGAAATCCAAACACCGATCAGCATTAACTAACCAGCATCTGAAAGAATTACTGAGACGAGCTGTCATCAATTATTCACCAAAATTTCAACAATTATCAAGAGAAGTAAAATGAATTTAATTTTTAATATTTAGATTCTCTACACATATTTTGTACTTTCATTTATGTTTTCAATAAATATAATTTCTGAGAAAAAAAAATTAATACCTTTTTTGCGTATTTAATTGCGGCTCGCGAAAAATTTCAAATTTTGAAAATGGCTCGGGCTATTAAGGAGCTTGACCACCCCTGATTCTATGGCTTTCTACGCATATGCTTATATTCAATAAACCATTTATTGCGCATATACAATCCCGCAGCACTAATTTAAATCGTTCATATCTAGGATGTAGGTTTGATCTTCGCATAATACCCTATTAAAGTAAATGTAGTACAAGTACTACATTTACTTTAAGAATTATATCTGAAAAGGGGATTTGATGTTTAGTTGACAAGAATTATGCACGATCACTGGCAACTTACCAGTCGCAAAACATCACCGAAAACGTCATGCTGGCGTATTTTGATGAACACGGCAAAACTAAGAAAACCCCAACTTTTTTGGCCATATTATAGCAGGCTACACGAATGGGTAAATATGTATAGAATATAGATAGATATAGATAGGTATCTCGCAGTTTATGCGATTGCAAAATCGATTCTAAATAGCAAGTTTGTAGTTATGTGTTATACGTTTGACATATGGCGTTTGATATCAGTGTCACCAATCTTATAAAAGAGTTACTAAAACGGTTTGTTAACCTATGTTAACAATTTGTTAGTGTAACGCCGAAAATGGGGGCTCGATGGCGTATAGGATAGATCGGCAGCTATGTACGCGGGAGGCCCGGGTTCGAATCCCGGCTCGGGCTAAAAACGTCTGTCCCTGGTATTTTAGGCAGCGAACCTTTGCATGCCCTCTTCCATCGGATGAGGAAGAAAAGCCGGTGGCCCCGTGTGCTGTCATGTTGCAACGTGCACGTTAAAAAATTCTTACTGAAGGTTGGAATTCCTTCCGTTCGACAAAATTCCTGGGTGTGTGTAACCTGCCCTCAGCCGTCGGTGATTGGCCTAAGTTGCGCAAATGGACCGACGTAAAATAAACAAGTAAAAAGAAATTCACCGAACATCTGGTGCTATCGCTTCCATGTGCTTTTCCACCTGACCGCGTTAGGATCAATTTCCAGACCCCACTAATGACAGTACCGTCATCGCGATTGATGTTGTCAGGATGTTTTCTTTGAGTGACACCTCGTATGTCAGACTTGGTGTATCCATTCTGACGTAGAGCCCAGTCCAAGTGTTTCCGTTCGTCGTCCAAGGTGCTGGAGTCGCACACCTTCTCCGCTCTGTTGAACAGACTGTTAATAGCACTTCTCTTCTGTGGGGGATGGTGGTGTGATTTGGCGTTCAAGTACCTATTGGTATGTGTCTTCTTACGGTAGACTGTATGTCCATGCGCACCCGTTGACGTTCTGTAGACCAGCACATCTAAAAATGGCAGCTGATCATCCACTTCTATTTCCATCCGAGTATATCCTGCGGGTCAATAACAACTTCCTTCAAAATCTGAATAAAATGTTCAGAGTTCTTAACAAAAGATGTTGTAGTTTGTCCTATAAACGGTTGGATGGTTTTCGAGAAGTATTTTGCCACCAAATAGGTTGGGGAGCCTATTGCGCTGACGATTGGTACGTGATGATTTACCAATTCCTTTACTCGCCTTCCTATCTTATCTGTTCCGTCCTTCGCAATTTTACGGTACGTACTTGGGTCCAATAGATCGTATTGGAAGGCAATTTTGAATCTGCTTCTAATCATCTCTCATTATTATCGATATCGCCCATCCTGTTTTAATTATTGAAAAACACACAAAAGCATAGAGAATTTATGCATAAATCTTCTCAGGCGGTTTGTGCCGTCCGAATGCTGTCAATCGCAGATGCAGCGCCGCAGCGGATATCGGCGAAATGACACAGTCCGACGGTCGTACACGTATAGTACGTTACGTATCGTTATGCAGCGAATCATAAATAACTATCTGCAAGCGAGCATCACGGGCGGTCCCCTTTTATTCCCAGTAGCGTGGCGGGAGGAACGTGAGTTTCCGTCGCATTCGTTCGTTCGATGTATGCCGGTTAATTGCGAGATTTATTTTCATGCCGTTGTCAGCACTGGACGCGTCCCAAAAATAAACAGATAACCAGTCAATAATGTGACCGATGCGCGTCATTTTCCCGATGAATAGCGCACAGAACTTATGGGTATGCTGATGGCATGACGCTGTTATCTCAAAATCCAATAATGATGAATCAGTTCTGTTTAGGGCCGTTTATTGGTATTTTTATCATCAAATATGATGCTAACTAAAATGATACTTTACCAAAACGCCAACTTGTAATTAAACGATGTTTTTCCCGAAGTGTGCCGGTTTTCTTTCACTAATTTGACTTCACTTTTTTCTTGTTTTTAAAACTTTTTTGCCATCCTTTCGTTAATAACAGGCCTTTCCGCGTGACACCACTGTAAACTAAGACGCACGCTTACTTAGACAATCTAGTTTTTGCACTTTTCGATGATCTAAAAAATAGTGCGACATAATACAATTCTTGAACCTCAAATGAACACATAAACCTTGAATTTTAAGCTACGAAACAAAAAATAATATGTAAACCTTATGAGTAGTTTTGACACTTTGTTAACATGGCTCGTGTTTATTTGGTTTCATGTTTGATGGGCCACTTCGCAAGGTGTTTTTGATTTATATGTTAATATACCTAGTATTGATAGTTTATAGTACACTGGCCAAAAAGAAAAAATAGGCGAACGCACATTGTTCGAAATCTGTAACTTTTTAAATAATTGTTCTAGGCAAATCAAATTTGGTATGCTTTAAGGGCTTATATTTAACTAAAGGAAATTACAAAAACAATGTTACCACTCTTCGTTACTTCTAAGTGTGCATTGAATTCACATATGAAAGCCTACTCAAGATAACAAATGAATTTAGTTGTCAATTTCATTGATTACAAGCGTCATTATAAGTAAAATGAGGCATCTTACTGAAGTGCAAGTTGTTCCTGCTGTCGCCCTTATTCAGCATTGCCACTCTATCCAACATGTTGGCAGGGACCTTCGACTTTCCCCTTCTGTTATTCAGCGGTTATGGAATGGGTTTTGAGCGGCTGCCCAATATGTTAGAAGAGCTGGAATAGGTTGTAATCGAAAAACTACTGAGAACAAGACCGATTTCTTGTCCTTTCCTCTTTACGTCAGCGTATTGCCACAGCACGAGACCTCCTAAAGGACCTAAGACAGCTTTGCTCTGTATCACAGATATTGGCAACTTCGTCACTGGGCACCTGTACTGTTCACAGACGAGTCCAGATGTCGTTTAACTTCTTGTGCAGCCGCGACAATACAGGAAGTGGATAGATTTGGTCGTGGATCTGTGATGGTTTGGCTGTAATCAGCATAGACAACAGAATTGATATTGTTGTGGGGCCTGGTAGACTAAATGCCATGAATTACATCGAAAACATCTTGGAGGACCATGTGGTTCCTGCTGCAGATGGCGTCGGTCAAAATTTCATCCTAATGCAGGACAATGCAAAGCCGGCATCACCAGAAACTTTTTACAAGAACGTGGAATTCAAGTCATGGAATGGCCGGTGGTAAGTCCTGACTGGAATCCTATTGAATACGTGTGGGATCGGCTTGGTCGACGTGTTCGCAAGCGCCCGAATCCACCACTAACCATCCAGAAACTGACACAAGCCCTGAGGAATTGGAAAGCATACCCCAAGAATTCCATCGCAGACTAGTGGTAACCATGCCACGCAGGTATGAGGAAGTGATTCGTGCTCGTGGAGGGCATACACTGTATTAAACCTCACCAATCCACAGAAAATCCTACTGTCGTCGATGCTATATGACAGTCGTTTCCTTTTAGTTCGCCTTATTAATTTTCATTTTTAAGTGTAACTTAGAAGTAACTAAGAGTTGTAAGTTTAGGAAATTATATGCCGTTGAAGTATACCAAATTTTATTTACCTAGAACTATTATTTAAAAAGTTACTGGTTTCGAAAAAGTGTTCCTCTAATTTTTTTGAGCAGTGTAAATAGTTTAAAGTTCAAGCTTTTATTTCAGCCTACCTACAAAATATTGCAAGTTTGCGAAGATATTAACTCTTCGGAAGGTATAATGAATGAAGTGCATTTTGACATTTTCGGAGAATTTCAAAAACCTACTGGTTTGTGGTAAAGAATGGATCTATGAGAATAGCTCTGAAGCGGAATGGGTGATTATACTGAAATGTTTTACGTCATGATAAAAGTCAGAAGGCGCATACAAAGAGTATATTCGCATTTCCATTGTACATCCGATTTAACAGGAAACATTACCAACTTTATTTTTAACGTTTTTTTTTTTTTCATATTTAATAGATCTCTTTTTGTATCTGTTAATATCCGGTCTTGTGTATTTACCTCTAATAGCCGAGGAGATATAACGATTTAATGTATTTATTGACTAAAAAATCTAATTTATTCACGCAGGCGGGTGGTATTGTATCTGTCGTACTTTTCAATTAATACCCATCAATGTCAGTTCCTACATTGAGCGGCTTGAAAAATTTCGCTGAAAAATAATGCCATAATGTTTTAAGTTTTATCTTTATTTTTCGACAAAAACTTTTTATTTTACTACCATAGATTTACATACCACAGTTATTGATTTAATATGTCGGAACATTTCACATGTTTTCAAGTACCTACCTAGTTAATTTGCCAAAATTGCAATAATCTAGCGTTGTGACTATCCTGACCAACAATAACCAAAATGTAACAAACCCCCAAAAATGCATTTTGTCTCAAAAACTAGACGGTATTCGGAATACGGTAATGTTATGCAAAAACCATGTGAGATTTCTGTGAGACACAGTGGGCCAAAAAGAAAACGGTACAAATTTTCAATAACTCGTATTTCCAGTAATATTTGGCAACATTTCTAATATCGGATCAATTTATTGTGAAATGAAGGGTGTAATAAAATCAATGCGTAATGAGAAATGTCGTGTTTTGGTAAAATAGGACAGTAGAGATCTTATAGCATCGTATAAGGGTGATTTTTTTCTTATACAGGGCGAAATATTTAAACAACGTTTTTTTATTGTTTTTAGTCAAAACCAGTGGAATATGACGTTTATAAAGAAACATTGCAACGGCAAGAGAAATCTAACAGCGTACTAGAGTTATCTTTAAAGATCGTGCAGAAACCATTGGTGTTATTATGGGTGTTGGGTTATGGGTGTTTATGAATTTATCATTTTAGGTGGTCTTTTCATCAGTTTCAATTATGATGTATAATAATTGTTGTTTAGCTGTAAATTTTAGACGTATGTTGCTTGTTCTTGCTCTTTTGTTTGTTTTTGCGAAGATAGAATCGGAGCTGGAATCACCGTTTTTTGAGTATGTCACATCACTTCAAACCGTCTTCTTTTTTTATTTTTATGTCATGTTTAAATAAAAACCACTTTCAACATCAGTCTGAAGTCAGCCTGAATACATTGTGGTGTGCCTTTTTTTAGATATTTTTTATTTGAAGATGTAATTTTTACGTGAAAAACGAACAGCAAAGACCTGACCATCCGACAAGTGAAAGCAAACTGCCATAATTTTAGTTTAATAAAAAACGATGTTGAGTTTAGTTCTAAATCACTGCAAACGCAAAATTGTATGTTTTGTTGCAAAAATATCAAAATTTGCACAAAATCTACAGCCCAATATTTGTAGTACAATGTGGAAAACAGTTAAGAAAAATCCTTAAAAGTTCCAAAATCAAACATGGCGCCCATAATAAAACTAACTGTTGGCCATAGTTTCTCAACCATCTTTAAAGATAACTCAAGTTCGAAATTGGACTTTTCGTGCCTATGCAATGTAATCGTTTTCTTTTTTTCTCCTACGCAAACGTCCAATTCAACTGCATTTTTGAGTAAAAACAGCAAAAACTACGTTTCACAATTTCACCCTGTATACTAAACAAATCAGCCTGTATACGATGCTATAAAATCTCTACTGGTTCTTTTGACCAAAAGAAAACAGATGTCATTACCTACTAATTTCATTACACCTTTCATTTCACATTAAATTGGTCCGATATTATCAGAAATGTTGCATTGCCATACGTAAAGCAACATTACACTGGATTAAAACATTCAATTATTGCAAATGTTTTCAATATTCACAATATAAGCAATTAGTTTATCAAAGAAATGCTTGAATTTAATTAATATCTTTGGAAATATGAGCAATTCAAAATTTGTACCGTTTTTGTTGGCCCACAGTGTATAGGCTTCTATTGCCCTAATGTATGCCAGGTTTTAATCCCACCCAGTTTTTTTCACCATAGCTTTAAGGTTCAACCTTTTATTTGAGCCACAAAACTGCACACTGTGATATGAAATACTGGCCCGTGAGTTTTCTAAGTAAGCTGAAACCAAAGCTTACTTGCGCTCGAAGTTATGAAAGAAACCCTATGACAACTCTGTGAAGTGGTATTTTATTACTATCAAATGGGGACCAAACTTTCCTCGCTTTCGGTTAAAAAGTTAGCTTGTCCTACGTCTCTTCAAAGACTTCCAATATGAGGATTTACGATTTTCGCTTATCTCGACAAACACGATATTACGTGATATTTTAAGCCTATTTTGCTGAAAGACGAAATGGAATCTTTTGGTAATCATCTGTCGTACCTTCTGGAACAAGATAAGTGTTGACGCAAGTGACGTAAGTGTCTTGATTATTACCTACTTTATATCTCTTATAATAAGCGACATTAATTTCAATCGATACAAAACAATTTGACTAGTATGTGTAATATTTTACCCATACGAACTACTAAAATAAAAGGGGTAATAATATTCTGGGAATACCCTAGCTAGACGGGTACACTTAAACTCATATAAATGCTAATTTTTGGCACCTTTTAATAAGGGAAAATGAATTGGACATTTGGAATAATTTGCATTCGAGTTAGGTGGCGGGACGGTTCTTCGGAAATGAAAATAGTTGTTGAATTTCCGATCAGTAGGGAATTCGAGGGCCCCTAAAAGAGCTGTCGATCGATTAATTTTTGAACAAACTCCGAATGGCCCTTCTCACCCCCGCCTACTGACTGCGAACGATTATTGCCACCGAATTCCATTACTATTTAATACCATATTGGGAATTACATTCCGTGTATGTGTTGTGTGTTCGGCTGGTATGTGCTGGAATAATAAGAATTACAATCAATTTGTTAATTATATAAAATCCGTACTGGTAAAGTATCATTAATTGTTTTCCATATGTACATAAAATATTATATATTTTCACAACAGGTACGTACAAATTTTCTAATTGATGACAAAATTAATACTTTGTAGGAACGAACAATATTTGAATTTACCTACTCACTTTACTTAGTTTTGCACCACAGAAACAGTGGACAACATGTGGTATGCGTCTCTACAGTGAATTGTCGAACTTATCTCAAGCAAAAGTTTACTTTTGGGGACTGGATAATTATGCATGTTTTATGGAAAGGAATAGTCAATAGAATATTTAGCCATCTCAGCTAATAAATACGTTGCGTAGAGTCAAATTAAAAATCGTGTAAAACTATGTTTATTGTTTACATATACAGGCGGCCCATAAGATTGTAACTCTGCTCATTTTTCAATACCTTACTAAGTTTTAAGATGGCAATTACTAAGAAACTATTAAAAACATATTTTGAGTTGTTTCCTGTTTTGACACGTCATTTTTAAATACCAAATGATACATTTTAAATAAAATTATATAATACTTTTAAGTTCGGCGTCATCAACATAATATATATATTAAAATAGCAATCCCTTATTTTTCTTGTTGGTTCAAATCGGTTTAAATTTAATTGTCTAGGCAATTGAAAATAAGAATAAATATTGATCGGTCTGGGAAAATTAAATAAGCGTTGTTGATAGATTTCTATGCGTTGAATATGAATGCGGCCATACGTAGTTTTCACAAGGTGGAGAAATATGTGTAAAAATATAGGTTAGTGTGCAAATGATTTTGTTATAACGGCTGAATCAAATATCCTAGAAACTTTAAAATAGGCCCAAAAGAACCCTTAACATTTGTATTTATCTGAAATTCATAGTAAATGTTATTCTTTCAGTAATTTGCTACAGGCTAGCTAACACAACAAAGAAAGATAATAAAAGGTTTAAACACTGCAAAAAACAAACAATGTCCATAACAATGATAAAAGTAAATAAATATTAAGAAATTGTAATTAAATATAAATTGAATAAAGTATGAAGATACAAATAAATTCACATGAAGCGTGTACTGTTTTTTAAAGTAGTAAATGTAAGTCATTCTGAGTGAAAAGTTTTATACGGTCTAATTGCTTTTTTGTTTCAATGTCTGAGAGCTCTTCAAAATACGATTGTGAATGAAACTTTTTACTCAGAATGACATGGTTTGTAAAAAAAAACACTGAAAAAAATGCGACAACCTGAATGTTGTGCGAGTTGTGCGGTTATATTGAAAAGTTAAAAAAAGGAAAACAGTAGTATGGCACTGAAATTACCAATGATTGGCAAAAACACACGAATTCTTCGACGAATCTTTACTTTTGCAGAAAAATTTAAATAAAAAAAATACACACTCAAATTATCAGCAACTAAATTGACCTCAGTCGGGAAGTTTGCCAGTACCAAACCGGCTGGGAAGCATATTAAGTATAGAAGCACACAGACAACACTATAGGGTCCACATGGAAGGATGGATGAAGATGTGGAAGAATTGTCAAACTATGTGGAGGGATTTGTACCACTTCAACCAAAAATGTCACACCGACATACACTCAGATCCTGACGACCTAGTATTTATTTGAAAAGCACTTATTCTGAAGCAGACAGAAAAACGATAAGAAAATAGGAGATTGCCATAAAAAAATAAGGTTAGAATTTCAAATTGATATAGGAATGGGTAATTCTATAAAATAAAATGATCGTCGTATATTTTAAAGCAATAAATAGTTGAAACTTTAATGCGTTTATTTGTAAAAACTAATTATTTTATTTATTCCGAACCAGACGTTATAGAAACGGTTTAGGGTTATCAATGCCCATATACCAATAGAAATAATATGCCACCGTAAGCAGTGTTATAAGGAACAACGCAACAATGTTTTCTGCTGGGCTTGTTCCCTAGACTTAGCAGCAGCCCCGCTGCTTACTTACACAACTTACTCTTCGTACAATAACTGACTTCGTGAAACGGCTCAATATCAAAGTACATACTGTAATTTACCGGTTTGTTGTTTTTGGTTGACATCTAAAACAAAAGCAACTTGCCTCAAAATATGTTTTTTTATGGATCCATCTCTACATTTTTAAAGATACGTGGTTTTTACACGAGGAAGTATACAAGTACTTTCAAACAAAGACCTTGTAATTTAAACAGGTAATTTTGATTCGATTTTTATAGAGCCAAAAGCCTCCATCACGTGACATTTGTTTAAAGAAAAGTAGACTCAAAATGTAAAACAGCAATTATTACTTTATCATACGCAGTATGATGAAGTATTGTAATCGTGCCGAAACAAAAAATTGAGATTTTAGCGGAAATCGGTAGTTATGGGTCCCCTGAGCATTTTTTACCAAGGTACAAAAAAAATGTCTGTGTGTGTGTGTATGTGTGTATGTGTGTGTGTGTAAACGATTTTGTGGCGACGATTCCGGAGAAACTACTAAAGGTATCGGGACGAAAGTTCATATTTAGAAGTTTCGTGACCTAACTTAGAGCTGAAAAGCTTTTGGTTCAAAAGGGTCCAAAGGAACTGGTAGTTTATTCTAATCCTTTTTCAAGGATTTTGCAAATGAGCCGCCATTTCCGTAATTTCGTCAAAATAGTTAAATAATACATTAAAGTAGAGGAAATTTTGAATAATTTATGCCATTTTTTGGTAAAATTAATAGTTTAGCTGCCAGAGCAAATTCTATTTGATCGAGATCGGTCGCATCTGCAGTGATATGAAACTACATAGTAGCCAGAATTTTGACAAATATTTTTTTGTGCTGTCACACTCGAATACAGCTGATTTCATCAGAGGTTGGAGAACCGCAATGGAACGTTGCCGTTCTAGTGCGCCAAAGTACAAAATACAAATTTCAAATAAAAAAAGATCACCAATTTGATTGTTTGTTGATAAGAAATATCAACCCCTCTTTATATCTAATTCAAAAAACGATAAATTGAGAAAATTATAAATAAAGTATAGCGATGAGTGTAGTTTTATTTTAATATGTTGGTACGGATGTGACATCTACAGTGTCATGAGCAAATATAACTGTCAGAATTTGAATTAGCTTTTTAAACTTGCATCACAGCACGTCGCGCTATTCCACTTTCGGCACTTGTGACATATAATAACTATTATTCTAATGACGTAGTGTAAGTAGTGTCAAATGCTGATGCTTTGACAATACCGATACACAATACCGATAGACAATACGATTTATCTCAATAAAATAGATTCTCATGTAGCTAAACCATTCATTTGATATATTGTATGATAAAGTCATGTGCCTGGCCACATCAGATTTTTTTTTAGTTTTTGTTAAAGTGCTAATTGGAGGTGATCGAATTCCCTCAGTAGACTGACATTAAAGAAAGCTTAAACTTTAAGCTTTTATACTATACATTTTATGCGAATAGAAATATGCCAGTAGGGAAAAACGTTTACATATTTTTCAACAGAATTTCTATTGACAGATATACAAAATCAATTAAAGGTTGAATTAATATCAAAATTTAAAAAAATCCCGTTTCCATTGCGTCCTTTAATTATAGCGGTGACATCAAATAAGAAAAACTTCAGAGACAAAGCTTATTTGTTTTTAACTGAGCCATCCAATAAGGACATATGTTCATTCAAACTTTTTCTTTTTTGTGGTTGTAGAACGCAAAAAAATAAAAATAAATGGAAATATGCGTCGACCTGCTTCACACCCTTTGCAAAATATATCCAACAAATGACGACACTATTACAGTTCCATTTACGACAAATTGTCAGTTAAATTCATGTATCCCATGATACACGATTTTGCCGGTTCTCACAGCTGGTTCTTCTCTGGCATGTAACCGTCGCAGCTGATGAAACCGAGCGCACGGAAAACGTTGCCATCAATTGCCAATTTAACAATATCGATGTCGGTGCGTGCACCATCGGCGTGAGAGCGTTGCCAATGTGTGTCGCGAACAGTGGCGCACGGCATAGAGATGGCGCCAGCGTTGCATATTAATTAAATTAGGCACAGCGGAACGGAATCCACGCCATTGAGATTAAATTCGGCCCAAAACTTCCTGATTTATCGTGGGTGTAACGTCGGCCCTACTGCCGAACCGAACTGCAATTTATGACGGCTAGGATCGAAGTCGGGTGCTGTCACGTCTTCCTACAAGATACAATAGAGATTTTCAGTTCAGATTACGATAGATTGAATGGATATGTGTAACATGGTGGTTCACGTAATTCCGGTGATGTGCTGTCAAAAGTAAACTTTCTGCAGACAATAACAGGGCAAAACTAACGTGTTTACAATGAGGACTATGTGTAGAACTAGAAATGATCAGAATTAATGCGGATATACTGTGAGAAGTTTCACTTAGTTCGAAGTGTAATTTTCGTGTTTGTTTTGCTTGTGTTGTATTTTATACTACGATTCGTATGTAATACGCAAATTTTACTTAATCTGGTGATTTTCTCTGTTTACATCTTATGCTAACTTATAGAGTAAAAATTAATAAAATGATTTGTTTCATGGTTGTAATGGAAGCATGATAGTATAAAAATTGGGTTAGCATATCATACAAGGTTTATTGCAGAAATCTGGATAAGTGGATTAATCAAGTCAGGGTATAGAATTCCAGTAGTATTTCTTATTTCTCTTTATTTAATCGTCGCAGTATACTTAATGGTTTTGGCCCAACAGTTCAGAAAGAATGGTTAGGATAAGTTAAAAATTACGAATCACATAAATGCGCATAATAATTATACTTTCATATCGTCAAAAATTAAAAGCACATAAAAACCTACATTTGGTACAAACTGCAGTCTATATTTCGCACCGGAAGTGGTTATCTGACAATATTTTAATAAAATTATGATATGGCTGATTCTACGATTTTTGTTTGTGGTAACCGAAAAAAAAATAGAATTCTTAGCTAAACGGTTTATAATGTTACATGCTATGATAAAGAACCTTGCTTAAGGCGCTGCCACACGATGCGGTGAACGTCTCGGCGAACGTTGGACTGAACGATTGAGGCAAATGCGTTCGACAGTTAATGCAATAATTGCAAAATGGCCGCTACACGATGCCACGAACACCTTCCAACGTCGAACGTTTGATTGCCACACGCCACAGCGTGTGCATGCATCACATGAAGCAATAAAGGACAAACAGTTAAATTTTGTATTTGTGTTATTATTTATAACTACAAATATACTATGAATTATATAGTAAATCTATACATATTTACTTTGTAAAATAAATTAATGTTTATAACTATATACATAATATAATAATAATAATAATAACTGTATTTATTAAAAGAAAATTCAACAAAAAATATATAATAATAATTTGACAAAGCTAAATTTAATATCGGGCGAATAATTTATCTTATTTATCTCAAATATTACTATAAAACGCACATTTATAAAAATAACTACATGCATAGACATAACTTTTGGCTTGAAGTGAACATTGACAATTGCTAGCAACTTGTCAAATATCAAACGGAAAATAGGCCGCAGGTAGGCTTCAACATCAGCCACCCGTTGTGAAATAGTATATTATAATACAAGTTTTATAAGACAAAAATTCGCGCACGGGTAGTTTTGGGCACGACGAGCGTAGCCAGGAGTGCCCAAATGGAACGAGTGCGCCAATACGTCTTATAAAACGAGTGTTATATACTATTTTTTCTACGTTGCGACATTAAATTTTACGTATATTTCGAAAATTGCGGTTGTCATCTTACAATCTAGAGTAGTTTCATATTCTACAGTTGGTAGTT
Organism: Melinopterus prodromus; assembly: GCA_964023965.1. Taxonomy (NCBI): domain Eukaryota; kingdom Metazoa; phylum Arthropoda; class Insecta; order Coleoptera; family Scarabaeidae; genus Melinopterus; species Melinopterus prodromus. The sequence continues at coordinate 12,710,534 of OZ030397.1, forward strand.
GTAGTAAAATTCACAAATGCGACTGACGCGAGCCAATACCGATTGAGATGTCAGCCTTATTTGACACTTGACGTCAATATCATCAATCTTGGAAAACTAAAAGTTACTGAATGTTTGTGATCTAGTGTTTTTATAACGACACCGAAAGAGGTTTCGTTATGAGCTTATAACGAACGCAAAGTAGAAAAAATTTTTAAATACATCTGCAGCTCGATATTTTGTGCCATCTAGATTGATCACTATATATATATATATCATGCACACTTCTTTTTCATAACCGTCGTAAAAGTTCTGCGACAACATCACATGGATTCCAGTATATACTACACGGCCCAATATTATCATGATAGTATCATTAATATTCAACGTTATTCTGATATCGTCAAAACTGCTCTTCGTAAAGATGTTGGTAGCATTCAGTAAGTGTATGTTAGCCTAGAAAAAAAATAAACTAATTATTCCGATACAATTACAAAATTAAAATTACTCTACCTTCGGCGTAACTTCCGACCAAAATGTTGAGAAGTTTTTGAGTTGTGGTCTTTTGTGTAGCTGTCATAGCAGTACATTGAGCTACATCTATCTAGCTATATTCGTTATTTCAGGTTATGTTTCTACTGTTGTTACGATAACATTCCCATTTCAGTCAAGTATACCGTTTTATAATCATCCGTTTAATTCTTTATGACTGGCGAAAACAACTAATGGGTTGTAGTAGGACTTTCCACTTAATTGACATTCAACTTTATTCTGATTTGGTCAAAACAGCCCCGTCTAACGATTTTGGAGGCGTTCACCAAGTGTATTTTAACCTAGAATATACTCATTACTACAGTCCATATTATCAATTGAAGTGCTTACTATACCTTCGGCGTATTCTATTTTCATCTTCCTACCAAAATTGTGAGAAGTATTTTAAGGTTGTTGTGTAGCACTACGCTCTAATTTCAGGTATTGTCATAGGTTATGTTTGTGATGTAGACACTGATTATCGTTATTGTGAAGTGCCGGTTTATCCTCACTCGTTTAATGCTTGAATTAATATAAACTGTATAGGTATAAAATAAACAACTAAACATGAACAAATCCCGCGGACTAAACAACTGATGCTTCGAATGTTGGTGAAAATTCCGACAATGGGTCGAGCGACACCAAACCCGAACGTTCGTCACTTGACATTGGTAGCTCGAGGCTTGAACGTCGGCCACACGATGCTACGAACTATCAAACGTTCGACGTTGGAAGATGTTCACCGCATCGCCATCGTCTGGGAGCGCCTTTACTAATGAAGCACATAATATTGTAATAGGTGTTCCTCACAATGACGTTAAATTTGCATATATATCACACCCCTGGCATGTCCCAAGCCCGTTTTCCTTTTCTAATACGTTAACATAAAAATAATAAGTTTGATAAATGACTAAGCTAATATGTTACTAAATATGGATTTTTAATATTAAATTCAATATTAGGTATATGTAATTAAGAGTACATTCTGGTGTAACTGCACTAAAAATAAGACATTTTTAGATATTGGAAATAGGAAAACTTGAAGATATACACGTCTAATTACTTTATCATACGCAGTATGTAAAGTATTGTAATCGTGCCGAAAAAAAATTTTGAGATTTTAGCAGAAATAGGTCTTTATGGGTCCCCTGAACATTTTTGACCAAGGTACAAAAAAATGTCTGTGTGTGTGTGTGTATGTGTGTGTGTGTGTGTGTGTGTGTGTGTGTGTGTGTGTGTGTACCCAATTTTTGTTAATTCATTTCCGGAGAAACTACTAAAGGTATCGGCACGGAGCTTCATATTTAGAAGTTTCATGACCAAACTTAGAGTTGAAAAGCTTTTGGTTCAAAAGGGTCCAAACGAACTGGGTGTTTACTCCAAGCCTTTTTCAAGGATTTTAGAAATCAGCCGCCATTTCTGTAATTTCGTCAAAATAGTTAAATAATAAATTAAAGCAGAGGAAATTTTGAATAATTTATGCCTATGACATTTTTTGGTAAAATTAATAGTTTAGCTTTTTAGTTTATTCTAAGCCTTTTTCAAGGATTTTGGAAATGAGCCGCCATTTCTGTAATTTCGACAAAATAGTTAATTAATAAATTAAAGTAGAGGAAATTTTGAATAATTTATGCCTATAACATTTTTTGGTAAAATTAATAGTTTACCTTCAAGAGCAAATTCTATTTGATCGAGATCGGTCGCATCTGCATTGATATGAAATTACATAGTAGCCAGGATTTTGACAAATATTTTTTTGTGTTGTCACATTCGAAAACAGCTGATCTCATCAGAGGTTGGAGAACCACTATGGAACGTGCCGCTGTAGTGCGCAAAATTATAAAATACAAATTTCAAATAAAATAAGATCACCAATTTGATTGTTTGTTGATAAGAAATATCAACCCGTCTTTATATCTAATTCTAAAAATGATACATTGAGAAAATTATAAATAAAGTATAGCGATGACTGTAGTTTTATTTTAGTATGTTGGTAGGGATGTGTCATGAACAAATCTAAATCTGTCAGAATTTGAATTACCTTTTTAAGGTTCGTTTTCATTAGTGATAATGGCAGTGGTAGCAGACGCCGTTATAGTATTTCCAATAGAAAATTGCTAGTGACTCATGTTTATGTACATGCAAACTAATATGTGTCATTATCACGATATGTAAGAAATACTATAATTTCGTATTCTACCACCGCAATTAGCTACCATTACCTACCAATCGGAACGCACCTTTCGTCAAAGTGGTACCAACCTAGCATTTACTATACAGAAATCATTTTTTTATTACGTATTTCTTAAAAAGCAACACAATAAACGTTGATGTCGCTCCTGCCAAAAACTAGATAGCGCGATTCGCTCATATGCGACGGTTACACTCCGCCTTCGGTTACGCGCCGTATCACCGCTCGTCGCGCTATTCCGTATTTTCGGCATTTGTGACATAAATAACTATTATTCTAATGACGTACTGTAGGTAGTGTCAAATGCTGATGCTTTGACAATACCTACGATTTATCTCTATAGAATAGATTCTCATGCAGCTAAACTATTAATTATATATATTGTATGATAAAGTCATGTGCCTGGCCACATCAGATTTTTTTTTTCACAATTTTATTGATACATTTATTAAAATATGAAAATAACAAGAAATTAATTATAAAGACGCTGAAAAAAATAAGATGACCAAACCGTTGACACGATATGTCAAGACCAGTAGCCTGAAATCAGAAAACAACAAGGTTTTTCCTAAGGTTTATTTCTCTGGCTATCGCGTAGACTAGAATTATTAAAAAAATGTTTAAATTTTGCAAATTTAATCGTTTCTTAGAAAATGATGTAAATCATTTTGGCTAAAAAAATTTGATCAAAATAATTCTTTTTTGCGAAGCAGATCCTAGTTTGCACAATAGAGAGTCAATCTGCTGATACAATGCCGCAAGAATTTTTGTTCAAACAGAGACGAATGAGTGCGAGACACTCTATGAAGTAACTAAGGATCCTCGGATAGATTCTCTTGTAGTCGGTAACAGTCGCTTGTTTTCCAACATATTAGTCTTTGATTCGTCCGCATTTCTGTACAACATGCAGAGTTTCAAGTAAAATATTGCAATTTTACCATTTTTTAACATAAAGAATCTTTTTCTTAGTGGATTCTGGCTTATCGAACAATCTCGAAGATATGTTATCTTAGGCTAGGATTATTTCAAGTCCCCTATCAATTCAATTAAATAAAATTAAGCCAGACTGTGGTCGAGTGGTAGCGCGCTTGGCTATCAGTCTGGGGGACGTGGGTTCAAACCCCACGCCCTGCTTTCAGAGTAAAGGTTTTTCTGTGGTTTTCCTTTACTCCACTGCGAATGCTGAAAGCCAAACAACTTAAGACGTGCCACAGACGCGGACCATAATAATGATAATTCGGGCCTGCCGATGCCCCCGTAGTGGCGAAAGCTGTTGGGGGATGTTAAGGCGTGGATTATTATTATTATTATTATTAATGCAATTTCCAGCGCATCCTTTATTGCAGTTAATACCAAAGTTATGTATTAGTTATTAAAGTTTAATTAGGTTTCAGTTCATTCCTTTATTGATTCCTTTCTGGTGCTGTCTCTAATTAATTTATTTGTGCCATCGAAACATAAGTCTAAATCACCCCACGGATAAAATCTGACTATTCTCCATAATTATTCCTGTTTGAATCTCAGACAAACCACCAAAACCACCAAAACATCATTTACTTACTTCTTCCCGTATAGCAATCTTTAAGACTTTTTTCCTGAAAATGTCAGGCGTATGGATTTTCCTACAAAGGAGTGACAAAACCATGAAAAAGACGACGGGCGAGAAAGCCTGACACTTCATTTTTTGATGTCTCGTATGGTTACCAAAATATTTTACCCAGCGAGAATCGCAGCACAAATGGCCGGACATTAGCACTCGTACTTCACTCTACTCAAACACTCTATTTGATAAATATTTCCATTACCTAAAATGATTTTAGCGTGCAGAACGATATTAAAAAACAAAAGTGTATTACATCGAGTCCAGTTTTTCATATGTTTTCTTGTGTAATTCTGTTAAACTGTTCAAATATCTTCTGTACTTTAGTCACAAGAATTATTGTCAATTTATTTGAAGATGAATGTTTCAGCATTATTGCCATCTGATAATCTAGTTTTCCATTAATCATAATCATAGAGAATCTGTTTTATACAAAAAAAAGCCTTCTTTAAATACTCAAAATATAGACAATCATAAGATTGCTATTTTATAGAAGGTAGGTGTACCAAAACAGATGTAGTAACACAGGAGAGTTTATAAGAACTTATTTTGTCTTATTAATTATTATGTTCGAGCTGAATACTCGGTTAAACTTTAGCAAACTCTATTATTCATTATACACCTATATATAATAACCCACCAACCACCCGGTACACTATATAGATAGTCTAGATAGTTCACTATATACATTACCAGTTACAACTCGCCAAAAACATCCCGAATAAAACAAAATCCTCCCCTGTGCGCATAAACCAACCTACGTAATCTAACACCTTCGCGGTTGTATCACATTTGTATCCATCAAACCCACGCTCTCAGCTTGCGTGTCGCGCATAAAATACGTTTTTGTTATCCCCAAAGCACCTCGTGTACATCAACTTCTTACGCCGCGAACAACGAGAAGCGACACGCGGGACCATTCCAAGTAAATTTATTGAAACATTCTACCCGCAAACCGGTTTCGCACTACCGCAAATTTACTTAAGGTTCTTGCGCGTATAAATGGAAAGAAAAGGATATGGGTTAGTATAACAAAATGTTAAGAAGTATCTTTACAATTACTAACTATTACCTACGTTAAATGAAATGAAGTGAGATATTGTAAACGAAAGCAAAAATATGTTTTTTTAAAGCAAAAAGTGCAAATGAACGGTTGAATATGTGTTTTAACTTCAAAACAGGAATTGAACAGAAAATGTTTTAATGACAAAAAGAGAACAAATTAATGTGCTATTTTTATATACAACCCGTTGAAAGGAAAATAAAATCTATTGAGTATTCATATGTTATAGGAATCAATGTGGAATATTTATAGCAAATGGCATTGGTTGGATTGGCGCCGCAATTCCACCGAGGCGATAGTAGAAATAATATAATATGACCGAGTAGCGCGATATTTAAATTTTGCTGGAATGAAAGCGACCCAGCTTAAAGAATCGAGTGTTCCAGCTCGATTCGGAAAGAAAGCTTTACTCGGTTTGAATATCTAGACGGGAGCTTTTCGATACCTCGAACAGCGCTACCATATTACCATATTTAACACACTGTTTGCACATCCACGATGAATCTGTACATTTAGATTACATGTAAATGTCAATATCTTCTCAAGATACTAATGAGTTCGAAGAACTATGATTATTATTACATAGTACACGTGGAATAATACAAGAAGTTATCTACGAATTTGTCGTTACGAATACATAATTTGTCGGGCTGATAAAATTTGAAAGAGTAAATGAAATACAAAGTCAGTATTGTAAAATTTTACAAAACAATCACTGAAAATCGTTGTTGTTGGAATTCAAAATTTAGAAATTGAATGTATACAATTACTGTCATTGCTAGCAATGATAAAATCGCACTGACTACAGCTCCAAATGAAAATACAACCGCAAGCAAAGTGTTGTTACCCGCAAAGGTAACAACAGTATTCACTAAATATAAATATTTAATAATAATACTCGCTTTAGGTTACCAAATATATAGTAGTAAATATGTGTTTATATTCTGAGTATAACTAAGGTGACCAGACGACCCGCTTTTTACGGGACAGTCCCGCTTTTACACATTTTGTCCCGCGTCCCGCGGTGTTTTTAAAATGTGTTTTAACCGCTTTTTAGGAAGATTTAAAAATTTTCGTGGATTCGCTATACATTGTCTATTATTACATATTTGTTTTGTTCGTTCAAACAAAATTTTAAATTACTCATCGGAACTTACCTACCACAATGATTGTAAGATATAACAATAAGCTAATGTTAATAATAATAATACTTTATTTTTGATTAGTTTATCAACATCAATACTCTCGGCAGAATGAGTATTGTGTTCACGTTCCATTTGTACGTGAAGATGAATTGGTCGAAAAGTCGATTCCAACAAAGTCAAATTAAAATAAACAACCAAAACTGTAATAATACACACAGTATTCCAATAATATGGTTGACAATATTTAATTTAACGTTGTAATTCGTACAACTTAGCAGGTTATTATTACTCGTTAATAATTTCGATAAAAATGAGATCGTGTTTCTTTTTGCAATTTGCACAAAGTTTTCTTTTTATCTCACAAAAACACATCCGATTACGTTGTCATTTCGCTGCTTTGCATTGTAGTGTTTATGCAATAGGTAGCAGTCAGTGGTAAATAAATTTCGCAGTCTCGCTACCATAATTTTTCTGTCAATTCTGTTGATTTTAAGTTCATGAAAATTAAGGTTATAATAATGTACCTATGAACAAACAATTTATACAGTAATTTTCATAAATTAGAACCTTAAAAAATTGCAGCGATAATATGTAGAATTTATTAACTTTTGAGAGGAATTTTTAATGTTTTTATTTTTGTTTGGTATTTAATCTTTAATGGATTCAGACAAATATTTTTTGCAATATTTTTTTATTCAGGACACTGAATTAGAGCATTTGTTTACTATCTTCTTGGAACACAAATTATGTATTTAGTAGTCTTTCTTTATACCTTCACCACACATTTTGCATTTTGGTGATCCCTTAATAGTCAATCTTATACTGGGAGACATTTTGTATGCTTCAAATAAATAAGTTACTTCATTAGCGGCAACAATATATTTATTTCTGGATAAAAATCGGTTTACATATTTACTAAATCTATTTTGTACAAAAAACTTATATTGAGAAAATTATGGTACGTAAAAGAGTTAAAATTTATAAAGTGAATTATTTAAAACGTTGAATAAAACCAAGTAAAGATACTACGGTGCATCGACATTTTTTTAAATCAAAACTAAAAAAAAAATGAAAATGTGTTGTCAAATTGAGTTTTTGCTTACAAATCAAATGAGTTATCAAAAAGTCGATATAAAGTTGACTTTAAGGACGTAATATATCACAAATTACTCAATAGAAAAAAAATGTCGACAGCAACAGGCTAAGGTATATGATTTTCTTAAAAAAACACATTCCAAACATTTATCTAGTTGATATAAATATGGTAGAACAAAGAATCTCTACAATTTTTGGTGTAAAATAATTATGTTTTCCTCAGTACCAAAAAAAAGTAAAATTCTGTGTACCCAAGCGTAGAATGCGTCGATTTTATATTTTTACTGTAACGAATAATGTATTTGGCATTAATTACTACCCCCCGCCCGCTTAATTCCCGCTTTGCCTCAATCAAAATCTGATCACCTTAAGTACAACTCATGAGCTTGACCATAAATTGCGAGCTTATGTTCTAGTTTGTATGAATAAAAGCAAATTAGCTTAGATAAGTACATGCTTGTAATACGTGGATTAAATTCTACACTATCACAGGTTTTTGGACAAGATTTTAAAACTGCTATTTTTTGAGAACGTATAGAATGTATAATGAATGAAGTGGATTTCATAGAAGCCTTGAAAAAGTCTTTCATCTTTTTTTCAAAGCTTTAACTGAGCTTTAAACACGGACGGAGTTTCTTTGTACTAGTGCACGCGCTTTTAGAAGCTAAATAAACAAAGAAATGGCGATTTTTTAATCCGGATTCGTATTCAGCACAGAAAATCTATCGAAAACGCCTAGTCTCTCAAAGTTCCAATAATATCATAATTTCAAGTTTCCAAGCTGTTCACAAACACAAACACTCCCAGTTTATGAATTTGATAACGCACCACCTCTTCTTTCTGAAAACTCTTCACAAAAGAAGTGGTTTGAAAACCTACCGCAAATTAAACAAACTTGGAGTATTTACTTCAAAATAGTGAGCATAAAGTATATACTCATTTTTATGCATATTACTCAAAATAGCTCACTGCTTTAATCGAAATTATGCACATTATGTCAGTAATCCAAAATCAATAATAAAAACTTACGAAAAAACGTAACATGATCAGTTTTTAAATTCCGTGTATTTTAAATGGTGTGTGGTGAGAATATATTTCATAGGATTTGTATCATAATTCTTTTGCATGAAAATATTTCAATAAAATATGTTTTGATCCAAATGTTCTAAACTCCAATGCAAAGAATCAAATTTGGTGTACTAACTATACACACAACATCGAAATGTGTAATCCTATTTTACCCACATCTCTAGTATTGCGGACGTGTGACAATCACAACGAAACTCGGCAGTGTTCATTTTCACAAATGGCCGTTGAATGGAAAATCGAAGTCCGTACCGGTTTTATTAAAATGAAATATTGCCACTATCAGATCGACGATACGGCCAACCAATGTCTATTTGCAGCAGTAAAGGCCGAACGATATCTTAAAATATGGTCGATCGAAGTGAACGTTGCACACAACCGGGCTATACCAGCAAATACGACCATAGAATGCACGACCCCCGGCAGTCTGCACTTCACCCATAAATATTAACATATGATAAACAGGTATAATGCTTCGCTTTTCATCTGCCGCAAAAACTGCAATCTTGGTATTTTGCTCGGTCATGTTACGACCTAAAATTTTATTGAATTAAATTCTGCAAAGCAAGCATATTCTGTAAAACTCAACAAGGGTTTATCAGGTAGACTGGGGAAATTCTAGAAAGAAATTTAAAAAAATGGAACGGTTGCTTATAAAACAAAGCGGAAAGCGATAGGTTTTGGTTTTCATTATTGATTTATCCTAAAAAAACAGAGTAGATCCCGCGTACACAAATGGTGGATGCGCCGGAAATTGACAGTTTTTGCTTTATTTGATGAATTTTTCCTGTGCGGAAATTGATTTTAACGTGGAGTAGAATACTGAAAAACAAAAGTCCGTCACATATAGTCCAGTTTGTCAGTCATATACTTTCTGGTGTATTTCTTTATAATTGTGGGAATATTTGATTGATGGAATTTTATCTGCAAAGCAAGCATACAAACTGAGGAGAAAGAACTTTCGTCATAGCAACAAAATATCAGGTTTTTGATTCGTCGTTAGATTATATCATGACACTACTGTCAGGTTATCGCAAAAACCATCATAATGCATATTTTTAAGTCAAAAGATAGCTTGTTGAAATCAAATCAAATACGGTTCTAATACTGCGAATAGGAGAATCTAGAATAGAGGCGCGAAAATAACATTTTCTCATTGTCTAGGATAATAACTTTTTCGGACAATGTGCTTATCAAAATTGTAGTCCAATACATAAAGATTGGACGTCTTGCTTCATAGAACTACGTATTGCTGAGAAATAATGTATCTGAATGTATGACAAATTAGACGTTATGACAAATAATAGCCATAAACTTAAAGATCAAAAAATCACTAAAAAAATTAGAAACTACAATATTTATGCATTATGTTTAGATTATATTTCAAAATTCCCAATCAATATCATCACATGGGGTCGCAAAAAAAGACAAAATTCAGTGTTATTATCTCTGAAAATGTCGATTTGTGTACATAATGGTTGGTAAGAAAATTATACCTCATAAAATATTCTTTTATGGACAGGGTATCATGTATACCCTATCATCTATACACGACGGAATCAGCCTAAAGATTATTCAGTTGTATATTCCATATTTACTGCATTACATAACCAACATTATCAACACTTTTGTGTAACATGCGTTCACAGAAAGCTGTCCTGTTTCCAAAATCATTACCATGTAGCTTTTGCTGATCTGGAGTTCGCTACTCAATTCTCGTGTACTGACATGCGGATTTTCCTGTACGCTCAGTAAAACATTAAACATATTCTCATCTGCAACTACATAACTTTTATATCTACGTTTCAAGGTATAGCACTACTTCCAGTATTTTGAAACCTAACCAATAAATTTTCGAGGAATCGCCCACTTGGGATTCGGACATTTGGGTACCTGTCGCCATATACTCTTTGAGCGAGTAGAGTATTCCTTTGACATTCTCCTAATACGAAAACCATGTTTACAAGTTTTGCATTATTATAATTCATTACTGCGAGTAAAACTTGTTACAAGCTACGAATAGACGAATAGACAAAACGCTAAATTTTGACGAGTGCGTTTGTCGAATTTTATCATGGCAACTAGATATTTTGTATTAATTTAAGGATTCTTGCGTAGCTAATAAATTTTAAATTAGATACTTAATAATACTTTATCTGTTGATGATAGACCTACTAAATTTGCCATTTTTAGAAAGCTTGGCTATCGAACTTTATAATGGTGTTATAATATACAGGATGTCCCATTTAAATTTCTTAAGTTATTTGACGTTTAACATATCATTATTTATTTTATATAATTCATATTATAATCTCAAAAAACCCCATCTCTCAAAAAGTGTGACATTTTCAGTGTCTAGAATGAGTTTTCTCGTTTCTTCATCTTAATTAGGTACCTCAGAATGATATTTAGAAAAATTCACGATTTTGACATTGACTTCGCAATATCTCGGGAACAGTTGAACAGTAGCCTAATATAAGTTGATGTTTAAATGATTACCATGAAAATCTGTATCCAAAACTTCAATAATATACCTAGTGTTCCATTTAAAAATAAACGGTACGTTGTTGTGGGACACCTGTACGCATGCAAATATTTTATTGCTGTAAAGCCAATGATTATCTACAGCTTTTATATATGGAAAAAATCGTGTATTTCGATTTCTTCAAGCCATTAATGTATTTTGTTCCTAGCCTGGGACACCCTATATATATATAGTAATTTTGCAATTAGTTTCATAACAACATTCACACGCCTATATCGCCAATATGGAACGGTTTGTTGTAGAAACAAACACTTGCAATCTTTTCATATAGCAAATTTTGCGAACTACAATATTGATAACCAACATTATCACAAAAAACATATTATATAATTAAATATAAAAAATCTTTTTCTACTCTAATTGAGGAATGCATTCATTATCATGGCAATTTGCAATTAGTAATAGTAATCAATTCCCACGCACATGACGAAAATTTCATTTCTGGCTCCTCATACCTAGCCAGTGTGACAAATATTCATTTCCCATGACTTTAGAACCAATCACAGCTCTGGATTTTCATTTCCCGACAATTACTTTTTACTGTTTATATTTTACCGTCGATAAACCAATTTTCGTATATGTATAGTTGTTAGTGGATTTCGAGTTTAAAGTATAAATAAAACAAAGCTTGCCATTACAAATTTTTACAGGTTTTTTTATCTATAAACTATAGGTATATAGCGAAATAGCAAAGAAACTAAAAATGCTCATTCTACAACAATTTAAGAGAATAAATTCCATTATTAATAATCATCGGGCAAAATTCCATTCGGATCTAACATCTAACAGATTTCATATAGGCAATCCTAGCTGAAATAATAATAACAAACACTTAACACTGCCAATTCTTGAAAACTGATAATATACTTTATTGGTCAAGAACTTAATGGACTGAACATAAACATTCTTAAAGCAACACTCAGGGGAATGAACACCGAATACATATATAATTTCAAACTTGTTTCATCCCCCACGAAGAGAGAATTAAAACGGATACAGAAACTATAATTTTGCATCTTTAATTTCTTTATATCGTTTATTTTGGCCAGTTCTGTAAGGAAATTGATGGGACTAAGTTGAAACGCATAGTTGAATGCAATAGTTCCTAATGTCCCTACAAACAAACATTGTTTAATTGACTCAAAATGCAAACAGGTAATCAATTAAGCTTAAAAGTTTATATCACACTTTGCACCTCCAAAATTGTATTTCCATCACATCAATACATTACTTCCCTTTGTCACCTCCACCCACAACCGACTTCGATTTGCGACCCTCTGCTTTTGGCAACAATACGATTATCTTCCGCGTCGTCTTTACCATTCAACGGCCACATCGTCTCTTGTGATCATTCCAGCGGCATTATAGACCTCGTGAATTCAATTTATCACGGCAAGAAACGTCGTCGCCGCAAAGCTCTCGCTCGGCCCGTTTGACCCAAAAGATATTTTGCTAGGCTCGAAACCGCAGAGGGCACGCTGACGCTAAAGAAATTTGCCTGGCACTCGCCAGGTTCGGTATTGTTCCACCAAAGGGTAAACCGATTACCGTCGGAGTGCGCTAGTGCGCTGAATAGATCGCCGAAATCACTGAAGAAAGTTCTCGCGCAGCATTAACGGAGTAGTTGACGTTCTTGTTTAACTCGATACTAGTAACCCTGTTAGCTGTTATCGTCGTCCCTCATAACCAAAACCCAATGGAATTAAGATAATACGGTTCGATGTTGCGGCACCCCTTCCCCCTGTTCTTGATGGTGACTTGGAATTGTATTACATAACAGTATTCAACCTCGGACTCGAGGATTATAATCCACATTGTAAGTGTTATTATAAATAATATACAGGGTGTGTAGTGTGTACCTATAAATTGGTGGAAAATCTACACGTAGCGATCTTCTTCGCAAAATTCTGAGTAGGCAATCTTTATATTCGAATGTTGGAGCGTCATTCAAAATAGTAATTACATTCGAGGTATTTCACTTTAAAATATTGTGGCCGCTGTAAATAAATAAACGAAGGGAAAGGTAGTACGTGTAAAGAGAATTTATTTACTGTTGAAGGATTAGTTTCATTACAGGACATAGATAACAAGCTTCAATAAAACCTTGACAATGATAAGTGAATAGCATAAGATCTAGCGTGTTTTGAATATGGAACGAATTATTTATTGGTCGCTGCAATACGGCGAATGGACGTCATAGACTTAAATGTGTTGAAATATATTACAAAATATGAAAGAATAGATAAAAATATTAGCGACGTAGCTCTTGAAAAATGAAAAACAATTTGTGGTATCTGTCGTCAGAGAATCGGCGCTATTTTTACTTTATCATACGCAGTATGCTAAAGTATTGTAATCATGCCGAAAAAAAAAATTGAGATTTTAGCGGAAATAGGTCTTTTTGGGTCCCCTGAACATTTTTGACCAAGGTACAAAAAAATGTCTGTGTGTGTGTGTGTATGTGTGTGTGTATGTGTGTGTGTATGTGTGTGTGTACCCGATTTTTGTTGAGACGATTCCGGAGAAACTACTAAAGGTACCGGGACGAAAGTTCATATTTAGAAGTTTCATGACTAAACTTAGAGCTGAAAAGCTTTTGGTTCAAAAGGGTCCAAAGGAACTGGCAGTTTCCTCTAAGCATTTTTCAAGGATTTTGCAAATGAGCTGCTATTTCTGTAATTTCGTCAAAATAGTTAAATAATAAATTAAAGTAGAGGAAATTTTGAATAACTTATGCCTATGATATTTTTTGGTAAAATTAATAGTTTAGCTTTAAGAGCAAATTCTATTTGATCGAGATCGGTCGCATCTGGCATTGATATGAAGCTTCAAAGTAGCCTGGATTTGACAAATATTTTTTTGTGCTGTCACCATAGAAATGTCTATGGCTGTCACACTTGAAAACAGCTGATTTCATCAGAGCTTGGAGAACCGCTATGGAACGTTGCCGCTCTAGTGCGGCAAAGTAGAAAATACAAAATTCAAATAAAATAAGATCGCCAATTTGATTGTTTGTTGATAAGAAATATCAACCCGTTGTTATCTAATTGTAAAAACGATAAATTGAGAAAATTGTAATAAAGTATAGCGATGAGTATAGTTACGTTTTAGTATGTTGGTACGGATGTGACATCTACAGTGTCATGAACGAATATAAATCTGTCAGAATTTGAATTAGCTTTTTAAACTTGAGCTTTCGTAGAAGTGGTATCAACCTGACATTTCCTATCCAGAAATATAACCATTTTAAAATTTTTTTTAAATACGTATTTGTCAAAACGCAACACAAAAAACGTTGATGTCACTCCTGCCGAAAACTACATAGCGCGACTCGCTCACATGAGACGGCGACGCTCCGTCATCGGTGACGCGCCGCATCACCGCTCGTCGCGCTATTCCGTACTTTCGGTACTTGTGAGATCAATAACTATTATTCTGGTGACAGTAGATAGTGTCAAATGTTGATGCTTTGACAATACCTACTATTGATAGTATTGACTATCAAAATATCTGTCAAATCCTGGCTAACTAATTTAATTTTAATGTAGACACGATTTATCTGAATCAAATAGATTCTCATGCAGCTAAACTATTAATTTTATATTTTGTATGATAAAGTCATGTGCCTGGCCACATCAGATTTTTTTATGATAATAAGCCATTGATGATGCAAGAGTTCCAAATATACCAGAAGCAAATTGCAAAAAAAAAATATCATAAATATTCTAAATCGTCAAATAGAAGATTAGATTCCATCACAATCATTAACATTTTTGAAAAGGTTCAATATGAATACCGATTTTGGTGTTTTAATGGAATTTTGGAACAATTATACTACCTATTAGGTACTGTTTATTATTTACCTACTACTTATACTAGTCAAGTATATATTATATATAAATTTGTTTGTCATAGTGTAATAAATAAGATATCTATTGATAATTATTTTATTATTATAATAATCTGAAATAACAAAAAAATGCCGGACAAATGACAACTGATTCGGACGGGTAAACCGAATCTGAACAGAAAAATGGTGAATTAGCTCTTGTTTTCGCAGAAAACAGTATTAAACGTGAAATACGTGTCTTTTTTTCTTCTTATGGACAATAACTCGACATTATAGAAGTATTTTTTGGAACAAATAAAACTTGAGTAATCACGTGGCGGAAACTTTGAACTATTGGCTACACCTTTGACACGCGCGTGTCAATCTAAGCGCTTGCATAACTTTTCCTAACGGCAGATACGGGCACTGCTTTTTTCGTTTAGTATTGGTATTAGATGAACTGTAGGGTGATTTTGTGTTATTTTTTCGACTTTGTATCACATTTGTGTTAATTGTTGAGATAACATACAGAAAGCTTACATGATGGAAAGAGCTGTCTTTTTAATAAATTTATTACAGTTTTCACTCTCACCTTTGCTTTCACTGCCAAAATAAATCATGCGCTGTGCTTAGGGAGTTCACTATTTCTGTGTTCAGATTCGGATTTCTGAGAATAAATCCTATCGAAATCAGTTGTCACTTTTTCGGCAACCATTTATGTGGCCAGTGCTATGTATCAATAACTGAAGAAGCAGTGCGCTCCATCAGGTGCAATGGGCGCGCACTTCTATAAAAATAGTGGTGTAATCAGTTCAAAGTTTGTGCCATCTGATTCATCGCTGTACAGCCTTAAAAGAGAACGTACAAAGTTTTATTTGATCTTATATATAAACATCTAGAACATAACGTTCTTGTTTGGCATGTGTTCAAAAGTAGCAAAAAACTAGCCTTTCACCTTTAACACTGTTTTTCGCGAAAACTAGCAAATTCACTATTTCTGTGTTCGGATAGGGATTTGTTGGTAAAACACTATCGAAATCAGTTGTCATATTTTCGCCATCTGATTTCTCGTTATACGATTTGAAAGGAGAATGTTCAAAGTTTTAATTCATCCTATAAATAAACATCAAGTTTTAAGAGAACTTTTTGAACGTTATTGTTTGGCATGTGTTCAAAAATAGCAAAAAAACTAGTTTGTTTCACTTTTAACAGTGTTCCTCGCGAAAACTAGAGCAAATTCACAATTTCTGTGTTCAGATTGGGATTTGTGGGGAAAAATCCTGTAGAAATCAGTTGTAAGGTGAAAAAGAAAAATAGTTTTTTCACCTTTAACACTGTTTCGCTCGAAAACTAGCACAAATTCATTATTTCTGTGTTTAGATAGGGATTTGCGGGGTAAAATACTATCGAAATCAGATGTCATATTTTCGCCATCTGTTTTCTCGCTATATGATTTTAAAGGAGTATGTTTAATGTTTTATTTCATCCTATAAATAATCATCTAGATGCTAGAACATAACGTTATTGTTTCGCATGTGTTCAAAACACTGTTTCTCGCAAAAACTAGAGCAAATTCTGTATTTCTGTGTCCAGATAGGGATTCGTCGGTTAAAATACTATCGAAATCAGTTGTCATGTTTTCGTCATCTGATTTCTCGCTTTACGATTTTAAAAGAGAATGTTCAAAGTTTTATTTCATCCTACAAATAAACATTTAGAACATGTGTTCAAAAGAAACAAAAAAACTAGTTTTTCAACTTTAACACTATTTCTAGCAAAAACTAGAGCAAATTCAGTTTTTCTGTGTTCAGATTGGGATTAGTGGGGAAAAATCCTATCGAAATCAGTTGTCATGTTTTCGACTAGAGATTTCAATGTCTTTTCTTTTGCTATATATGTATTATACTTAAATGTACAAAAAATGTGCTATAAAAACTAGAATGCAAGAAATGGATAATGTAGGAAGTAACAGGTCCTGCGCAGAGTGCCTCTCTGAACGAAGTGCATGGTAGCTCCTATAAAAATAACAAGGAATCAAAATTTCAAAAGCGCTGTGGAACTACATGAAAATTATTTTACCAATAATAATATACAAACTCAAAATTGACAAAATAGCTCCTGTTTGAATTTTTGCAACTTCTTGTGTTCAAATCGTTATAAATAATGTAATTATTTATAAGACTTACTTATTATGAGGTTCAGTTCAGGTTCAATCTGTTAAACGATTCAAAACCAAACGCGTATGCCAGTTTGGAAGATCATCCGTCTACAAAAACGCGTTGTTGGATCGGTGTAATAAACTATATTTTACGAGAAAATGGGATACAATAATTTACTTAACATAAGCACCTAGATCTATTCATTTTCCACACGGCGCGGCGTCTAAACTTCTCATTCCTATTTGAAGCCATTACCGAAAACTGGCAATTGAAGGAATACATGAATTTCGAAATTTCAACCGGAGAATACCATTCGCATCGAGAAAATGAGTAATTTTTCGCTAGTTCTAAATAAACATTAGTTATCATACCGAAATAATAACAAACGTCAAAAATGTATTAAAATTTCTAAAAAATAGATTAAAAAGAACCTTTTAGTATCACTGGCATTTACTAATATTTGTCATAAGAGAAAAAAATAAACAAATAGTTTTTTAGGAGAAGTAGTTGTGACTTCATATTTGAATGTAATTTTTACTTCTAAACAACATTTCCAAATAAAGTTTATCGATAACAATAAAAATAAAGGTACTTTACTCTTCGGTTGCCGTTTTGGTTCCATACACGTCCCTAACTTTTATAAATAATAAAATTTTCTGAGAATTGGATAATAAAAAAAATGCCTTATGATGAGGACTTTCCTGGACACACTGTAGAGACAATACAAGGTTTAATCTCATTATTAATACTTTTACCAGGGAAAATATTTAAGTAATTATAAATTAAATGGTTTAGAAATACATTCAATAACTAAAAATTTAATTAGTAGAATACAAATTAATAGAAAATTGATAAATTACAATCATACTGGGCAATCTAAAAGAATGGTGAAGAAAACTTCAAAGTTTTTCTAGCTGATAATAAAATCCCATTCCTCTACCAAACCCAGGGAGTAGTTTTAATGTTCCTGGAATTGTCAACACGGTAAGATAAAATTAACGACCTGCGACGTAAAATAATAGAAGGTATCTTCCGAATTTTCCTCAACTTCCCGGAAAATTCCGGCGCGTTATCTGATAGACACCGTCAGAAATTGAAAATCGGGCGCCGCCGACGCCGGTTGGCGCGCAAAACGTAAATCAATTAGGCAGCCCCCTAGCGGCAGCAAATGCAATTACGCGACAATAATTAAGTTCCATAGTACAATCAGGACAGCGCCACCTCTTCCTTAACCTAACAATCGAAGTAGACGATAAAGAAACGCAATTTTCACCAGATGATTTTCTTATTAGAAATAAGCGTCTTAAGAAATTCCTAAAATAATTTTAAAAAAGTTAGGTCCACCGAGCTTATAACTCGATTGCCCGGACTCAGCTGGATTCATAGTCGCGAATAACAACTGCAAAATAATATTCCTACATTTTATTTATTGTAATCATTGCGTTTAATAAATTATGTATAACATAATAATGTTTAAAAATGTCGAAATCATTTTTCAGCGAATTTAACTTATTGCAACTGAACACTTTCTTAATTTTATCGCGTTGGTATCCCCACGCAGGCAACCCATACAACTTTTCCGTTCTTATTACAAAACAATAAAAAGTTGAAACAGCATAATATAACTTATACACGTTAGCCAAAATTACCGGAACACCCAAATAATTCCACAACGGTAAGAAATTTAAAAAAAAAAATCAAACAAATTTTTTTTATCTTAAACAATCCATCGTTCAAACATATTTTTAATTTTTATTATAGAAATTTCAAAAACTTTTTTTTCGAATGCAGCAGCCTGTATATTTTTACATTTTGTAATTGTAGGACTAATTCCAAACATTTTTTATTAAAATAATCTTTTAAAAATGCACCATTTTTAAATTTAAGCAATTAATTAAAATTAGTCCAAATTTCCAGAACACCTACATAACTCTCCAACCGCAAAAAAAATCATAAAAACATTCAAGCAAAAGTTTTTTTACTATAAACAAGCTATCGTTCAAATATATTTTTAATATACAGCGTGTTCATTTTATTATGGAAATTTCGTTTTTTAATGAAACGCCTTGTATATTTTTACATTTTGTAATTCTAGAACGAATTCAAAATATTTTTTATTGATATAATTTTCTCGTAGAATGCATTAATTTTGAGTTATCACCAATTAATTAATATTAGTCATAATTACCGGAACACCTCCATAATTCTTCAACCGTAAAAACATATTTTTAAACAAGCTCTGCTTAAATATACTTTTAATATACAGGCTGTTTATTTTATTATGGAAGTAGGGTAAACTTTTCGATTTTCTCATCAAACATCCTGTCCATCGCATCATCTGCATCATTTTTTAGTTATCAGCAATTAATCAAAACTCCAAAACATTTATTTTGACCGAAGGGATAAATAATAACAAATTCAAGAAAAAATAACAAATCAATTAAATTAAATTTTCAAACAGCCATCCCTGAGCGGCTTGACAATGGCCCAACCTATCAACAAATTCCCATAAACAGTTTTCCAAATGTCCGACAGTAAAACTTTGAACTTCGTCCACTACCCTCTGCTTCAACGACTAAAAGGTGGCCCCAAATAGAAAAATCCAATATTTGCAAATCCGGCGACCTAGGTGGCCATTCAATAGATCCTCTCCTTCCAATCCACCTCTGAGGAAAAAGTGAATTTAAATAATTTTGCACTTGGACACGTAATGCGGCGGGGCACCATCTTGTTGAAACCAAATATTATTTAGTTCTAAAACAGTTTCCAGTAGTTTCCAAAACAGTGTTCTGATAAAATCAATTTATTGCAAGCAGTTTTTGGAGACTTTCAGTTTTGCACGATTGGCGATATCGCTTGCAAAAGAAGGAAAAATCAAGTAAAAATACTTAACCACAATGTGGCTACCAGTAGACACTTGAGTAGACACCAACTGTCGCAGGCAAAAATTGTCTAATACGTGATGTAACATTGCTGAAGTTTCTAAATTTAATAAAACTAATGTCCCAAACGAGAAAAAATAGTTTATCCGTTTGATTAAGATAAATTGGTATGTACCTATGTGGGAAAATATCCTTAATCCGAAGTTCAGGAGTTTTGATTAATTCCTTATAACTAAAAAATTATGAAACTTAAAAAAATGGTTCCAATAAAAGTGTTTAGAATTAGTCTTAGAATTATAAATGGTAAAAATATACAGGTTATTCCATTTGAAAAAGAAAAGCTTACCAAATTTTCATAATAAAATGAACATCCTGTATATTAAACATATATTTTAATGATAGCTTGTTTAATGTCAAAAAACGTTTGTTTAAATATTTTTTGAATTTTTTTACTGTAGGAGAGTTATGTTCTGGTAATTATGACTGATTTTAAATAATTGCTTAAAACTAAAAAAAGATGCATTTTATAAAAAGATTATTTTAATAAAAAAGTTTTAGAATTAGTCCTTAAATTACAAAATGTAAAAATATACAGGGTTCCATTTGAAAAAAAAAATATGAAATTTCTATAATAAAATGAACACCTGTATATTAAAAATATTTTTTTACTTTATCATACGCAGTATGGTAAAGTATTGTAATCGTGCCGAAAAAAAAAATGGCATTTTAGCGGAAATAGGTCTTTTTGGGTCCCCTGAAAATTTTTGACCAAGGTACAAAAAAATGTCTGTGTGTGTGTGTGTGTGTGTGTGTGTGTGTGTGTGTGTGTGTGTGTGTGTGTGTGTGTGTGTGTGTGTGTGTGTGTGTGTGTGTGTGTGTGTGTGTGTGTGTGTGTGTGTGTGTGTGTGTGTGTGTGTGTGTGTGTGTGTGTGTGTGTGTGTGTGTGTGTGTGTGTGTGTGTGTGTGTGTGTGTGTGTGTGTGTGTGTGTGTGTGTGTGTGTGTGTGTGTGTGTGTGTGTGTGTGTGTGTGTGTGTGTGTGTGTGTGTGTGTGTGTGTGTGTGTGTGTGTGTGTGTGTGTGTGTGTGTGTGTGTGTGTGTGTGTGTGTGTGTGTGTGTGTGTGTGTGTGTGTGTGTGTGTGTGTGTGTGTGTGTGTGTGTGTGTGTGTGTGTGTGTGTGTGTGTGTGTGTGTGTGTGTGTGTGTGTGTGTGTGTGTGTGTGTGTGTGTGTGTGTG
>OZ030397.1:12736872-12816872 GCA_964023965.1 Melinopterus prodromus
AACTTCTTATTACCCGATATTATTAGTGGAGTACAAAAAGTAGATAGGATTGCGGTTCTAGTCAGTGGAGGTGGACTAGAAAAACTATTAGCAGTTCCAAAAATCGATAAAAGTACGGGGAAGAACAATACAGTGCATGCTTGCAAGTTCTTGATGATTGGTCTTTAAAAAGCATATCCGCGGTCAATGCTTTTACACTACGGCTTCTAACACAGGCTTAAACTTGGGTGCATGCATTTTAATTGAACAAGCCCTTGACAAAGAGCTCATATAGATTGCTGCATAATTTTGAGGTCATGCCGTCTAATGCTTTTAAGCAAGTTTTTGGATCAAGTGGTGGCCCAGATATTCAACTATTTAGACGCTTTCAGAAACATTGGCCGAAAATAGACTTAAAAACTTTTGTGGTTGGAGACGATTCATTATTTAAACCTAGAATTTGCTTGAACTTCGCCAAGAAATGCATGGTTACTATGCTGATGCTATAAAAAGTCAACAGCCTAGAGACTATTACATCGAACTCTTAACCTTGTGTCAAAACTTTCTTGGCTGTCCAAATAAAACTGAGGCTAAGTTTCGTGCGCCTGGTGCTTTACATGAAGCTCGTTGGATGATACGGGCAATTTATTGTCCGTGTCATCCAGTGGTTAAAAACCTTTTGTTAAGACCAAAAGCAAAGGCGTTAAGACGGAAAAAGATTTAATCATCAGAATCCTCTTGAATCCTTTGTAACCAAACATACAACAAGTCTCTTTGATTTGTTAATACATGAGGGAAGAGAAAAGGCCATAGCATTTCTTAGAAAAGATCCTACAGAGTGGAAGGAGGATCAAGTTTACATTGAAATAGAAGCAAAAGTTCTCCAATTAAAAGTCGTAAACGACTGTGCACAGCGAGGGATAACGTTGAACAGAAACAATATTTGCTTCGCGTAGTCGATCTGCATAACACATATTCTAAGACCAATATTATGAAGACGACTATGAACCAATAAAATCTGCAATGTATTAACCGTGAAACATGAATATTTTAGTTTTTAGTATATATTAGTATTTCTAATACATTTTAAAGTGTAAAAACGGGATTGTTTCGAAATTTAACCTTTCCCTCAAAAACCATTAATCCTAGCGACCTCTAAATATTACCTAATTGGGCTCAAATTTTACACAGATGTTAGTTAGCACATATGGAATAAAAACAAGTTTGTGGAGAGCCAAAATTTTATACTTGAAAAAAATGGACCACCCTAATATGTTTATAGCACATTTAAATTCCAAACTTCAATTCATTTCGATTTATGGCGTCATTGGCATTTTTTGTATATTTCAGCCCATATTTTGTGTACTGCTATTGATTGAACTGTTAATTGTCTTAATGGTAATTTACAAAATCTATAGCCTCCCATAAGCACATTTTTGATCAAAATACAGTTGAAATTTATGGTAATATTGATAACTTTTGGTTGTTCATAGAAAGCGAATAGCCGTTTTCGATTGATTTCTTTGCGCTGACTGTGAATACGAGCTTGAAATTTGCATAGCACGTACATATAAGCAATTTGCATAGCAAATAAATATTTGCATTGTGCAAATATTTGACCATTTTAAGGGTTCAGCTAGTCAAAATTTTTTAAAATCTCGTTTTTTTTCTTTATATTTTGACCCTCCTTTTTCGAAAAACTAACGCGATAGTAAATGTGGCCCGTATTTGTTTTCAGGGCAAAAAGATCTACCTAGAGCACAATTTCATATTTAATTTACAAAAGCACATCCACGATCCCTAAAGACATCAATATTTTACAATTAACCTTTTTTCGAATATTTTCATATGTTAGGCCACAAAATGTTTCCCCTACCATTTAGAAAATTAAAATATCAACCAGAATGAGTAACAAAAGAATAGGGTTGCCATTTAAAAAGAAGTGTTCATCATGTCATAACTCCTTAACAATAAATTGATGGTCGCAAATCACCTTTTTCACAAAAATGTGTATTTAAAAATTTGACGTATTTGAGAATCTTTTAAAATAAAATCGTCACAATTTATCATACAATATTGCGCAGTGGGTGCAGAATTTTTGTTTCTCAAGAGAACTGATCGTAATTCATTGTTATTCTCCATCTTTTTCGAAAAATCATACGTATTAGGAAACTCAGATATTTATTAATATTTTACGATTTTCAATTGTTTTCATACAAATTTTATGATGAAGGGCTATACAATTTTCACTATAAAAATTTAAAATAAATGTCAGAGAAAAAATTATACCGTTCCATTTGGAAAAGCAGTGTTGGTTGCTATGGCCAAAATTTATATGATGCATTTATTTTTGTTTGGGGCTATAAAACCGACATCGATGAGAACAAGTTTCTCTACAATTTCTGGCACAATCATCAAAAAAATTAAACGCTCCTATTTGACAAAATCTAGAAAACAAACATTCAACAATATGTCATATATTATATATTTAATTCCTGTTTTCTGTTAGTATTTTGTTTGATTTTTTACATTTTACATGACATAATAAATGGTTTTTCCTACTTTTCTTCCTTTTTTCAATAAAAATCTATTTAATTACATCATAATAACTTTAAAATAAAATTTTCCGGTTTCTAGAAAATCCCGGTATTTTAAAAACATCAAAAAATTTCCGGGAACAGCATCTGCCATTATCAGTTCTCATGAAATAATTGATACCCACTTGCACTATACATTTTAAAGATCTGTAAAGTCCAGTAGGTCTGCAGTTGATCAATAAAGATTAAGTTTCATACAATCAGCTAAACAAACCCAAAAATAAAATTAACAATAAAAGAAAATAATTAAAAAATAAGATAATCAAAAATATCAAAATATCAAAAAAAAAGAATAAAAAATTATTTATATTAAAAAAAATTAAAAAGAAAGAAATTAAATCATCAACGGACTTAAAAAATATATAAAAAATTAAAAACACAAAAAAAGTTCAGGTCCCACCGAGATTTGAACTCGGATCGCTGGATTCAGAGTCCAGAGTGCTAACCATTACACCATGGGACCGTTGGACTTCAGTTCCCGCACAGGGTATATAGGACGGGCCAGGCGTCGGGACGCAATCGATTTGCTATTTCGGTACAATTATAACACGCTGCTATTGCTTTGGGCGAATTTTGTTTGGAAACAATAATTACGTGCTTAGTTGCGCGTTTTGTGCAACATGTGCCGGTAGCTAGAACCACCAACAACCGGTGCATCTGTTCGGGAGAAAATGGGACATTAATTTTAATTAAAACACCCTACGGTTAATTTTCGAATTTGTTATTCTAGTGGGGTTTTATTTTATTGTTTTATTTTATGGTTCATTTATTTCGTGCATGATGCCAATATTTGGGTAATGTAAAATATATATTTATTTTAAAAAAAAAATATTCAGTTTTTGACCGACTAAACATTAGATTAAATTCAACATATGGGTAATGCATGACAGCAACTAACTTATTTAATAAAATTTGTTTTACATGAAAAATAAAATTATTCATGCGACGCTAAATGAAAAAAATCTGATGTGGCCATGACAGGACTTTATCATACAATATATAAAATTAATAGTTTAGCTGCATGAGAATCTATTTGATTGAGATAATTCGTGTCTGCATTAAAATTAAACTAAATAGCCAGGATTTGACAGATATTTTGATACTACTGACAGAAGGTATTGTCAAAGCATCCGCATTTGACACTACCTACTGTCATTAGAATAATAGTTATTTATGTCACAAGTGCCGAAAGTATGGAATAGCGCGACGAGCGGTGATGCGGCTCGTCACCATACGCGGAGCGACGCCGTACAGTAGGTATTGTCGAAGCATCAGCATTTGACACTACCTACTGTAATTAGAATAAAAATATTTGTCAAATCCTGGCTAACTATGTAGTTTCATATCAATGCAGATGCGACCGATCTCGATCAATAGAATTTGCTCTTGCAGCTAAACTATTAATTTTACCAAAATATGTCATAGGCATAAATTATTCAGAATTTCCTCTACTTTAATTTATTATTTAACTATTTTGACGAAATTACAGAAATGACTCATGTGCATGCTCATTTGCAAAATCCTTGAACAATGCTTAGAGGAAACGCCTAGTTCCTTTGGACCTTTTTGAACCAAAGGCTTTTCAGCTCAGGCAAGTTTAGTCATGAAACTTCTAAATATGAAGTTTCGTCCCGATACCTTCAGTACTTTCTCCGGAATCGTCTCCACAAAAATCGAGTACACACATACACACACACATACATACTACATACATACACACACACACACAGACATTTTTTATACCTTGGTCAAAAATTATCCGGGGACCCAAAAAGACCTATTTCCGCTAAAATCTCAGTTTTTTTGGCACGATTACAATACTTCATAATACTACAAATGATTATAAAGAATTAGTATCCATATTCTAAGTAAGTTTTAAGGTTAACATACAAATTTACAGTCTATCTTGTATTTATTCACGTAAAAATAATATTTCTATCCGCACTCGAAATACACGACTTTGTAAGCACAAAATGTATCAATATTGTTTCACCTAACGATAGTTGCGCGCATGTTTCTCCTCCTCATGGCAATCTCCATGCATTTGCGTCTTAAATTCGCGTGTCGTAAAGACTGACGTTCTGAATACTGTCAAAAGGATCAACACATCTGACACGCTCTGGCTACTAGTTTTTGTGCAGACACAATCTCGATCAGATAGAATTTGCTCAAACAGCTAAACTATTAATTTATAAAAACTTAATTTGTATATACCGGTGTTTACAACAGATTCCACAAATGTAAAATGTTTATAAGATGTCAACATTCTAGAGACCTTGTACACAAATTGTATACGTTGTATAATGAGTATATATATTTTTCAAAGGTTTGCATAAAAGAAACTGTTTTTTTCTTCGGTACATATATCTGATTTTAAGTCGGTTTTAACTGTTTTTTTGTGAAACGGAATTTTTAAATGCAAATATACTCTTTTGAAATCATACTGCTCTCGCAACAAATGCTCAAGAGATTGGGAAAAACAAGAAGAGAGATTTTGTTTGTTTCAAATGAAACGCAAAAGTATATGTATTTGCTTCAAACAACCGGTAGTCCAAACAATTTTTTTTACTCAAATAAACGTTGGCTATATCAAATAATTACCTAAATATTAATTATATTATTGCGCCAAAATTTCTTATAAAAAGAATGTTATACCTATACTATTTTTGTACTTTGTGTATTATTTGTATATAAATTTGGAAATTCTGCTATATTGAGTTAAACTACAATCTAGAGTATTCTGCGGGCGACATAGGATAGCATATTACTGTACGGAAAGGATTACTAATTGTGAAAATATTGCTGATAACTTAAATGTACGATAGGTTGCTACGTGTATACATTGTATTAATTAAACAAGTTATCGGACAGATACAAAGCCGCGACAAGAATCGAAGTCGTGGTAGATATGGTTTATGAGAATAGAGTACCCTAACTTACCAGCCAGTTGTTTATCGGATGTATTAACAGGCTATTGTTTTAATGCAATAAGATCAAATAACAATAGAAAGAAACAAATTGTGGCTATATTCGTCTTCCTTACAAAACTATAGAAATGGGGACGATCATGCCCAAAGGCCCCAGTCACACTCTCCTTATAATTTCCACAAAGCATATGTGGTTATATATGCGCTTTTACGTTTGACGTTTAACATCAATGGCACGTATTTTACAACGTTACTAAACAGAGTGTTATAATTTCCTAATTGTAACACCGAAAACAGTGTTATACTATGTTAATTGTGAACGATTGAATCGAATAACATTTTCTCTCTGTACAAGAGTCATGAGCAGTGCAGTAGAATTATGTTTAAATTTTTGAAAATTGTTTTGTTCGGTTTGTGTTATTTTTCATATTATCTTCCTGTAATCCTATTTTCATTGTGTACAATTTTTAGTACGTATAATTAACATTGTTTCGAATCGTCCTATCAGTTGCAAGTACACCCTGTGCTTTCAGTTTCACTTATTCGATGATTTCACCAAGTTTATAGAACTTTGCCTCCTTGTGCTTGCAAGAGTCCAAGTTATAGTAGCAGTAGTACAATTTCACTAATTCAAACTTGGACAAGCTGGGGAGCGGCGACGCAAGATCGCAAATTTAGTTTGTCCAAGGTAATTGATGACGGCACCCGGTGTTTTCGTAATTCTCGCGGGCCCGGCAAGTAGGCTTTACTTCCATTAGTACCACCTTTAGTCGGAAGGGTGCGGGCTCTAACGAACACCCCTTAAGATTTCAAATTACTGCGGATTTACGCCATGCAAATAAATCATGTTACGTTTGACTTCTGAAGAGACCTCTTTTATCATGATCAAGATAAATGATAACATGTCAAAGAGAAAAATCAGGATATGGAAGACATAGACAAAAAGACATTATTATTAATGATGCTAGGCTAAACCCTAAGGATGGATTTCTAAAAATGCGTCTCTTCTGTCGTTTAAAGTGCGTGAGCTATGTCTTTTAAATAATTGACTAACAATAGCAGATATTTTAATATGCGGAGTGATTTAAATCATTCACCAATAATTTACTCCACGCGTCTTCGTTTAATGATATAACTTAACATATCCATAAATAAAATATCACTATAACAATACATTATTTCTTTTGTTTTCAGATGGCGCTTCAAGCGGTACTACAGTGCCATTTGTCACACCATCGACCCTTCTACTTTCTGCGAGAGGGCGAGTCAAATTTCAGCCAAGTTCATTTACCTTTGGAGCACCTCCTGTGCATCTAACTGGCTATTTATCTCCAGAATACAAACCCGGAAAGCAATGTTCGGATACAGAAATAGAAAAGGTAAACAATATGAGAACTTTTTCTTTGTAGAAGTATTTTTTATATAACAAACTATGCACTTACTACTATGTTCTCTAACTTTTGTAATATTTTACCGTTATATATGATTATTTCAGCACAGTGCTAATCCCAAAATCGGAATGTTTCTAAGATACATTTAATTAATATAAGTGGGATTCATTTTATGTTCGGGTATTTTATAAGGGCTCTGCGGCTTGCCATGGCGTGTCTCTCGGGATGTGCTTGCGCTGATGTCTCTCGTGTAATGTTTTCCGGTTGTCGGACCGGGTCGCTGCATGATAGTTGTCATGAGGGGCGCCGTTACATATGGGCTGGATTTTAAACCCAACTATTCTCAACCTATTCGGCGTTATGCCGGCGCTTGTCCCCCGCCCTGAATAAAAAAAAATGTCGTACTGACATTTTACATACAGGGCCGTGTTAAGGGGGGGGCGAAGGGGGCGCCCGCCCCGGGCGCCAAGTTTCAGGGGCGCCAAAATCCTACCCAGAAGGGAGGAAGGATATCTTTAAAACGTGTTTTAAAAAATACATAATGAAGGAATTATTAAAACGAATTTATAAATTCAAAATAAAATAAAATATAAGTAGCGATTTTTATTTGTTGCACATATGTGGAATTATTTATTACTGAACCTACAAAAATAGTACTAAACATGGGCACAGTATTAAAGTAGGGATACCGATTTAAACGAATCAGAAAAATTTCGTTTAATATACAGGGTCCTGCAACTAAGCTCCCGTCTTCTGTAGCTCACTTACTCATTAAGCTAAGAGTTTGAAATTTTGCAGGCTTACCCTGTACTTCAAGGTACAATTCAAGAAATTATTTTTTATTATACAGCGTGTTCCAAAAATATGCAACGCCATGGTAATATATTTTTTTAGATTGCATGCTTTACATTTTTCTACACATTTGGAAGCCTTTTATGGTTGCCTACATATCACCAAAATTTTATTGAAATCGGTTGAGTGACCGCAGCGGAAACAAATAAAAACAAAAATAAAATGATTTTGCATCGTAGGCTTTAAAAATCAATAAAAACCACAAAATGCACCTCGTTAATAAAATTTTGCGACGTGCTTATTAAGTTAGCTGTAATAGTCTCGTTAACCAAGTGACATTGATCCAAATCATACAGGGTGACCAAAATCGAGTGTCAAACTTGTCAAACTTCAAAGCGTGCTATTGTTCTTATTTTAAATTGGAACCCATAATTTTTTTTAGGCGAGACGATGCGGAATTAAAGTATAAATATTGTTTCTGAATACAACTCCATCACAATTCCCAATATTTTAAAAGTTATTCGCCAAACACTCATTTTTCAACGTTTCCAACGGCAATTTTAGATAATAAATATCGTACGTGACGTTGAAAAAGAATTTATTTCATAAAAAATAATAGACCTATTTTAGATTTGAGTGTACTTAATTAAGTAGTTATTCAAATGCCAAATTTACTGCATAATTTACCTATAGCGGTAAGGACCGAAATGTGGCTGTAGGTAAATTTTGCAGTAAATTTAGCAATTGAATAACTACTTAATTAAGTACAGTAAAATCTAAAATACCTCTCTGCGTTATATTTTATGTAATAAATTGTTTTTCAACGCCACGTACGATATTTATTATCTAAAATTGCCGTTGGAAACGTTGAAAAATGAGTTTTTGGCGAATAACTTTTAAAATATTGGGAATTGTGATGGGGTTGTATTTAGAAACAATGTTTATTTTTTAATTCTGCATCATTTCACATACAAAAATGTATGGGTTCCAATTTAAAATAAGAACAATAACACGCTTTGAAGTTTGACAAGTTTGACACTCGATTTTGGTCACCCTGTATAATTTGGATCAATGTCACTTGGTTAACGAGACTATTACATCTAACTTAATAAGCACGTCGCAAACTTTTATTAACGAGGTGCATTTTGTGGTTTCTATTGATTTTTAAAGCCTACGATACAAAATCAATTTTTTTTGGTTTATATTTTTTTCAGCTGCGGTCACTCAACCGATTTCAATAAAATTTTTGTGATATGTAGGCAACCATAAAAGGCTTCCAAATGTGTAGAAAAATGTATAGCATGCAATTTAAAAAAATATATTACCATGGCGTTGCACATTTTTGGAACACCCTGTATAATAAAAAATAATTTCTTGAATTGTACCTTGAAGTACAGGGCAAGCCTGCAAAATGTCAAACTCTTAGCTTAATGAGTAAGTGAGCTACAGAAGACGGGAGCTTAGTTGCAGGACCCTGTATATATCGAGGCTATTGACACAATAATGGACCAACTTACATGGAAATTTGAAAAAGATTTCAGATTTCACAAGATTTTGCTTTGCTTAGTGGTTCGAACATTATTTCACATGATGAAGAAACTATTAAAAAAGAAACTCTGAACCTTACAAGGAAATATGGAAGTGATTCAAACGGGCAACATTTTGTGTGTGAAATTTTAAGTGCAAAAAAATATTTCGGTCTCTGAATGATAACACTTAGAAATCCTCCAATTAATTCATCAATATGAGTTAACTGCCAATTATAAGAATATGGCAACTGCATATCGAATGTTTCTTAGTACACCGGTACCTGCTGCATCAGCTGAAGGGTCTTTCAGTAAACTTAAATTGGTAAAAAATATTTAAGAGATGCAATGGCTCAGGACAGGCTTGCCAATTTAAGTTTGCTTTCAATCGAATGTAGTGTTGCTCGATTATTAGATATGGAAAAAATAATTAATTGATGATTTTGCCGCTTTCAAGGCTAGGAAAATAAAGTTGCATTAGCTACAGTCATGGAGACATATTTATCCTTATTTTATATTAATAGGTACGGGTACATTCTGCTTTTGCATTTTCAAAAAAGATTTTTTATTGCGTATTTTATTACGCAATATTTAAAAAATACACTGTAAAAATTTCGGGAAGAAATTCGAAGAATTAATCGACATATATATGTCGATTATTGGCACCTTTTTTAACCACCGCCAATACGGCTTTCAATATTTTTCAGAAATTCTTTTCTGTAGTATACACATTTCCCCCCAAAATAACGTATCAGTTATTGTGGTAAGCTTCATATTTTTGGTGATTTCGATAAAAATAATGAGTGGACAAGATTAAAAGTTCGGGAACGTCGGTACACGTCTACAATTTAAGGGCAGATTTCTCGCAACCTTGTTTCGTTAGGCGGTGGACACGATTTCGCAAAAACTTACAAGATGATTCGTGGATTCCTGCATTCGTGGATTGACTCGCTATCGGGCAAACTAGAATACACCAGATGAAAATGTTTAACGACATATTTTGTCAAATTAATATTATAGGTTAATAATATGACCATATTATTAACCTAGACTGCACCGGTTTCATCAATAATTAAATGTTTTATCCAACTTATTTGGAAAAATCAATCTTCTTGCATTTTTTATATCTTTTTTTTTCTAGATGGTCACTTCCACAACTATTAATATTTTTTAATAATCCTTGTTTGCTCGATAGCAAGTCAATCTACAAATAAAATGCCGCAAGAATTATTTAAATCGGCCCATTAGTTTTTGCGAAATTGTTTCAACCGCCCAACAGAACAAGGTTTCGTGAAAACAGTGTTTAATTGTAGACGTGTAGTGACATTCCCAAACATTTAATCTTGTCCAGTCATATTTCTATCGATATCTCCAAAACTATTAAGCTTATCACAATAGATGATACGTCATTTTAACGAGGAGAAAAGTGGATATACTACAGG
Organism: Melinopterus prodromus; assembly: GCA_964023965.1. Classification (NCBI taxonomy): domain Eukaryota; kingdom Metazoa; phylum Arthropoda; class Insecta; order Coleoptera; family Scarabaeidae; genus Melinopterus; species Melinopterus prodromus. The sequence continues at coordinate 12,747,527 of OZ030397.1, forward strand.
TAAGAATTTCTGAAAAATATTTAAAGATGTAGGTATTAGAGGTGGTTAAAAATGTTAACCGATAATCGAGATATAATCGGTCTCGGCGAGCCGCTTGACTTTTGGTGATGGAATCGTTAATATTTCGAATAAATTCTGAAATTTTTACAGTGAATGCTTTAAATGTTGTGCAATCAAAATAAGCAATAACAACGTTCATATTTGAAAATGTTACACTAGAATGTACCCAATATACATAGATTATTGTTCTTTTCATTCAGTAACATGTTCTTTTTTATATATCTTATTATGTATAGAAAGATGTTTTATTTTTCGGTAGGATGCGTATGTAAGCATAATGTACAATATATTATTTATTCTTTATTTGGACTTTTATTTTTTTGTATTACATTTACAGCAATTTTTTAATTAGCAATTTAAGTAATTTTGGCAAAAATGGGGGGGGGCGCGTTCGCTCTGTTTTCGCCCCAGGCGCAGTTTTGTGTTAACACGGCCCTGTTTACATACCTATAGTATATTACGTATCAAGCCTAGAAAGTGATTCTTTATCGAGACTGGGCACTTTTCGAGGCCCTTAAATAACTTTTTTTTGCGCAGTGCACACATAACTTTTGTCCTAATGATGACTATACATACCGATTACAATCGTCACCAATGTCATTAGATTTCAGTAGATTGTTTATCTCCAGTTTTCGTCGCGAAAGAATCACAAGATAAATTGTGCCAAGTTTACGGTTTTGTGTTGTAGTCTAAAATGACCATGTTTGGGCATTCATTTAATCATACTTATTAGGTGCCATTACTTCGCAGTTTTTTGCACTGCTGAGCTGTTTATCTCAAATATACTGGATGTTAAAAATAGGTGAAAAATATAGATAAAGTATAGTGAACTTTTGATACCGAACTCATACCGAGATATGCACCTAACACCCTATTGGTACCGTGCATGCCCCGTGGAAGGGAGACGAAAATCGGTTTAGGCGCCCGTGGCGGAGAAACGGAGAAATATCGGCCTACAGATGTGCAGTAGTTTACGGTTTACGCCTTACGGCGCATTATGTTGTTGCCTAGCTGTCATAACTCATAAGTATACAATTCTGTGGTTCACAGCACAGCAAAGCAACAGATCGATAACTTCGTAATGGGGGGACACTATAAGTTTTGAATTGACAAATGTACGAATAATAGGAGAATCGACAAGAAATGCAAATTTTATAGATTTCCAAGATTATTACACTCAAGTTTGAAGTTGAGCTAAAAGAGAAATTTATTTTCAAATACATTCACAATTCAGCAATATAATCTTATTATTAAGTTTGAGTAAAAGGGTTTGTCTAGTTTGATTGCTTGTTTTATGAGAAAGTTACAATATAATCTAAAAGTCCCAAAACATAAAGTACACTTATTTTGTGTTGTCCACGTGTTCTACATAATTCTAAATAAGACCTAAAATTCGCAAAACATAAACTAACCTCATTTTGTGTTGTGCACGTGTTTTGCAGGCTAATTGATACATTTAAGAAAGTGACTGTGCGAATATGAGCTAGATCTCGGAACCTACAGCACAGCCTTGCTAGTTTATTAATCAAAAAACAATAACTTAACCTGAACTAATTGTACATGAAACATAACCTTACCTAATAGTTGTTTATAATTATATTTTATAATATATTGTAAATTAAATTAAGTTCAATGAAATTAAGTTAATGAAGTTCACTATTAACAGTTATTTTCCAAAAACAACATAATAATACAAGTTTGATTGGACCACTAAAACACTACAGATAACTGTAAAATATAGTTGCGAACTGCTCCATTTACGCCTCGTGGACATAGTACTCGCCTACCTCGGGAGAGGCGCTTGCATCACGCACCCTCCCAATAGATACTACATAGAGCCGGAATATGGTACCAACTTTCTAAACTGCATTAGGAAAGTAGATATAATAGCTACGGATTTCAAAACCGAATAATGTGTATGTGAAACTTTATTTGTTTAACATCTCTAAAAAGAATTAAAGATAACCCAAATTGGCAAAAATGTTTACCGAAATTAAAAAACGGTTCTCATTAACTCCTTCCAAATACATTAAATACTAAAAAAATCAGACACATGTTATTTGGTTTTAAAAGTGCCATCCTATAATAAATGACACTACTTTCCTTATGCTGTTTGTAAAATTGGTTCAATCTTCCCTCTCTCCAGCGCTCAAACATACATACATTTCCGGACATGAGTACATTAAAATATTTGTCTACCATGGTCTGTATAGTCTGTATACTGATTTCCTATACAGTTTATACATATAAGTTATAATTAGTTTTAAATTTCATAATTAGTTGACGAAGTATTGTCGCCTTTCAACTGTTTACGTATAATAGTAAAAATAATAATTTCGTTGGCGATGATCGGTATCACAGAATTTTCAACTTTTTCTCTATAGTCAATTATAGTTTCCCGTTAATGCGGTTAAATTTTAAAATAATTTTGTTGCCTTTTGATTGTTTACCAATTTCTTATTAACACTTTTTATCAGATGCTCGGTTGACACGATTATAGAATTAAGTTATCATTTGTGTTCATTTTGTGCCTGTATTTTTGGTTGTTCATCTCTTTTCTCTACAAATTGAGTGAATTTCAACTAATATTGCCTTCGCATCGTTTATTAATTTGCGATAAGAATTGTTGGCTCGTGTTCATCAAAAATAGGAGAAAGACGATAATATTGGTTGGCACCACTCGAATTATTGAGAGATAATGTTTAACAGCGAGAATACGGACAACATGGACATAACATGGACCATAAAAGCAACGGAGATTTTTCAGAGTGAGTGGAATTTAAAATTAATGAACAATATGGGCTGTGTTGTTTTATTTTGTTTTTACTTGCATGTTTGTTGTGTCTCATTTTCGAATATTAACAAATAAGAATAATGTCTCTAATTTACAATATCATTTACAAAAAATAACACAAGACGAAATCGCTACAAAATAATTAATAGCACACTATGTCATCGCTTATTACTAAAAAAAACTTTCCCCCCCCCTGGAACATTTTGTAACGACTCCCATGGTTGTCACGCACATGTAGATCGAGGGCAAATGCTGATCTCAGAGAATATTACCCTATTTGTATTTTTTAATTTTATTTATGTTCCAGAAAACCTTATTTAATTAGTTGTCGATCCAACTAATTAATTGATTGATTGATTGAAGGTTCAGATCCAAGTTTCGTTTTGTTTCATTTGTTTTCTTGTGTTGTTTCTTTTTTCGGTTTTCGGACCGGGATAAGTACTAGAGCAGAGCTCAGTTTTAAATATATTGTCAGTTTACATGATTTGGTGTAAAATAATAGTTATTTAACCAACAAGTATATTAAAGAGAGCGATTAATGATTGAGACTGTTTAACGCGCGAGCGAAGCGAGCGCGTTAATTGTCGAGATCATTAATCGCTGTTTAATATTCGAGTTGGTTACAAAATTTTTCCGTCGATCGTATTCTTATAGCGTCGTCTACATAGATTTTTCTTCGCCGATGTCTTTTTAGGTTATATGACCATTTATGTAATTTGACACTGACAGTTCTAGAGAGCGGTATGTTTTGATTGGAAGGTTTCATTTCACGTATGTTCGATTGGCCAATCAAACGACGTCATTGCGTCTTGTGATTGGCTATAACAAATCATGCATTAATAGAAATCGTGCATTAATGTAGTACTTTAATAAACGATTTCGTATTCACTAAACTGACTCATAAATAAACGATCGACGGAAAAGTCTATTATTATATTATTATTATACAGTTACTAGTAAAACTTTGCAATTAGTTTTAATATTTTACTTTTATCTTTTAGCGATTATGATGATATGTAACACACTGTCAACAAGTTTATCAAACTTCTCATACGCCTCTAAGATATTGAAAAAAATTCTTGAAAAAAGTCATCGCAATATCCACATTTCTGTAGAAGACTCAGTAGGGTCCTTCTTATTTTGTCCAAAGGGTGTATTACAATTTTTGTTTTTTTGTTTTTACCTACCTATCATATCTTTTTGCTTACCAAAACTTTCAGCTTAATGATATTGATGATTTCACAGATTTTGAATTACTTTATTTATACGAAATATAATAATTGAATTCAACAATTACCCTGGCTCATAATTAACGATATCGAACAAGTGACAACTGACTCCGATGTACTTTAAATTTTAATTTGGATCGAAACCAGAACTTGTGATTTGAGTCTAGATTTTGAAAAAAATTGTTGAAAAAACGCCAAAATGTGCGTTGTATCTCAAAACAGATAGATTCCTACAATCCAAAATTTATGCTTTCAAATTCAGATTCCACAGAAGAAATCATAGACATTTAGTTTCGATTTTACTATAATTCAGTATCAAATATCATATATTGCCAAATATTATGTTCACATCATATTCTATCTTAAATTTGTTAAAAAAATACTGTGCCAGCACCAGATTTGCTGTGTTGTGACCGTTTAACGTAAAATAAAAATAGGACGAAAAACGAGATTTGGTACAAATTTTAAAATGTCGTTATAGCAAAACGCCGTGCTTGGGTAGGCACGTTAAGCCGGTGGTCCCGTAACCAGTCTCAACCTCTTGTTTCAAAAACGTTCTATGGCATGGTGTCACGTGATAACGTGCCTCACAGCAACAGACAGGCCTTGAGCTGGGATAGCATGGCTAACAGCCAACCCTACAATGACAGCTATATCCCACATATTATATCTATAGCAAAAACGCGTATAGCGAGGTATGAATGTAATTACTAATTACAAATCTGTGAAATGCTCTGATAACTAAACCGAAAAGCATATCGATTATTTTTCTTTATTAAGATAATAATCGTGGCATAGAAATGTTATACGTTAAAACGAAAATAAAATGGGTTTTGTTTAATTCATTGTTCTTTGACAGCCGGTGGCAACCCGTAAACACATTTTTTAAATTATAAAAATACTGTAGTTGTTTTATTGGTCATGTCACAATTTGAGGGCCCTTGAAAATCTATTATTTTATCGAACAATTTTGATATCAAAAGACCATAACTTAGTTATCAACAAAAGAAACACTTACCTGCAATGCCGGTATGAGGCCTTCGAACCCCCATTTCCAGAACATAAAATTCAATGAATCCATTTATTTCAAAAGTTCAATTGTTCAAGTAGATATTATATGTAATTTCCATAACGCTATCGCAATCCAACCGGAACACTGTACAGACGACCACAAACTGCACAAACAACCATTACAAGATAAGTGCTGTGTCACATGGGTCTGTCACGGTAGGGGTATATGTTCACATTTTCTTTAGGTTCATTTGAATATCCCTCAACATTGAATATACATATTCCTTCAATTTACTCCTATAGATATCTTGCATTGACGCTGTAGACACAAAGATACTATAGTTTCCCTACGACATTATAATTTGTTCCTTATGATTAAATTTCTTTTTTGTTAAAATAATCGATATACATTCAGTTGAATATATTAACTATTTAACAGTAGAAACACAAATCTTAAATCTATTAAATAATTTGATAAAATATTATTCTTGTAGGAAGAAACATGTTTAATTTGAAGTGATCGAAACCTCAATATATATATATTTCTTAATAAATATACACATTGAAATTGGGCATTTGTTTTTTAGTGTGTACATCCACACAATTGTAATATCAATGGTAGTTATTAATTTACACTTGTTTTCTTAGTCTAGAATGACTAGATTCTAGAATAAACTTAATTTTAGCATAGCCCGATGCGTAACGGCGGAGTTTGCAAAATTAGCAACGTCCAGTAACTGGAATACACAATAATTTATCTCCTTTGTAGCACATTTGGTCAATTGCTTTGTTGCTGGTTGAATGTGCCCACTGGACCGTATTTAACAATACGATTCCCGGTCACCGGCACTCACGAATCGTGCAGCTGAAATCCGGACGGCGGCGGCGGCGTTGCCTGTTACATGCACTGCGCGTTGATAAAATACGAAAAACGATGCTGGAATCTGCTACTATGTATTAATTGTTGAAATGGTACTGCGATGTAAACAGTTTGCTGTTTTCGTATGCATCGCATAGGTAGATCTTAGTATTGTTGTTGTGGGTTTTGGTGTCAATAGAGTGTGTGTCGTTTCTTGATGGAATAGATAATTGGTAAGTCTTATTTAGTTGACTGAAAAGCCCGTTTTCCATTATTTGAATAGTATTTTTTATTTCATTAATTTGAATTTAGTACGTAACTAAAATTATACTCTGCATTCCTCTACAAAACATTAAGACTAAGAGTCTGTCGCTCTTTTACTATTGAATTAAAGCACTGAGGATGTATTTATTGTCTACAACGCATTCCAGAAAGTTTGAAATATACATATAGGAAACTTCTTTATAACTATTTTACAATGATACTAAAGTGACGAATTTTAGGTTACATACAATAAAATCTACTAGTACAAGTCATTTCCGCTTTTAAAAATTGAGGTGACATACTAGAAATAACGTAACGTGTACTGATTATACCACAGTTGTAAAAATCTGTCATAAATAAAAAGTCATAAATAATAAATCACATATTCTTGGAACGAATATAACACAATTTAACGCAACCGTGACACCCATGCTTAGCAAACTATTGCTACAATGACAAAACCTAATATTATAGCAACAGGTGTGCTCCTGTTGCCCCTAATATTTTATTTAAAATTTAACCAAAATAAGTTCAGAAACGCATACGTTTTAACAAAAATCGTTCTTGAAATGGAACTTTGAAGCAGGGTAACGGCAAATTGACCCAAAAGTCCCAATAATCTGTGGTTAAATATATATATTTGGTAGCATTGTATTTGGAACAATGTTTCCTACCACAATAAACGAATACCAATACCAAAAATCAATTAATCTTTGCTTGAGAGCGCCTGTGATTGCGACAAATTCACAAACCACATACTAGTAATCTAGAGGTAAGCAAAACTTTTTTTGGTTGCCTTAGCGATAAGAATTGGTGATTCATATGTTTGTGTTGAATAATTTCCTGAAAGTTCTCATGAATATTATAGTAACGATTTTTATTACGAAATTTCTACCCCGATACGGTACATAAGATGCAAAATTTAAGGGTGATGCTTTATTTTAGAGGACCAACCAAGTTTTATGAAGAAAAAAATTTTACCTACGACCGTATGTGTAAACGTCCCTTACGTCACGGCCTGCTTCGCTCGTATATCGCTTATAACAAACGTGTGCTTTTGGCTGCGCGTTTGTGTTTTTTACGCTCGACCTAATGTCATAATGACAGATGTCGCGCGAATATTTTGATTAATTATTTGTCATTTTTTATACTATTTATATTTATTGAAATATTCGGTCGTAGGTAAGTGCAATACTCGACCTGTAACATATATTGCATGCTCGTGAACATTTATGTTGAATTTATATTGGAATTTTCGGTCGACACTTTAGACAAAGTTCTCCGTAGTTACAATAGATGTCGCGCGAATTCCGTCAAATATTGTCACCCGTCATATATCCTTACCTTTATTTATTTGACATTTTTATTTACCTATTAATTTATTACCTATTAAAATGAAAGCAGGGACTACAATTCAAATACTTTTTTAACAGAAATTTATAAAATGAACAGTCGAACAGCATAATTATAGTATAAAACACTGCAATTTATTACAGACTCACTAAACGCCCGGTTTCACAAACAATGATCACATTTTATCCGGATCACCAGAACATTTCTTTAAATCATGAATATGATAGTAGGTATATAGCTTCTGACTTAAAATGTGCATTATTGACTCCGCTGAATTAAGTATTTAAAAATCCGGAAATTACCATTAATTACGGTAATTTATTTAGTAATTTACCCGATAAATTACCCTCTTACATCCGTAAGTACCTCCCAGGCAAAGCATAAACAACAGTGCACTTGTCGACTGCTTAGCAGTGGTGGGGTAGGTACATTCACGCAAGTACTGATGGAAGGTTTGTGATATTAATTTATAAATTCCGTTAAATTAACACCTGTAATTAAAATTTTCGGTAAATTACTAACGGTAATTTAAATTGACGATAAATTACCATTGGTAATTTAACCCTTAATTTACGGTAGGTAATTAAAAGTCGGTAAATTATCGTCAATTACGGTAATTAATTTGGTAATTTACGGTAAATTACGCTTTTACATCCCTGAGTAGACTTTTATGTTTCTACCTTACATGCTAAAAAACATTATCTCAACTAGAATTAGTACCGATCTAATAAAAGTGATGAGAAATTCGAAATCAAGAGCAAAAAATACCAGAAGATTCATCTAATACCGATGGCAACAGTTAGTAGTTAAGGGGGTCTTCCGCTTTGTTGGCCGGTTTTTGACCCTATTTTAATGAATTGATAATGAAAGAACAACACAACATTTCTAGATATTTTTTTATTCTATTTTGTTAATATCGATGTACATTATTAACAATTTCAAAATTATTGTGATGATCTCGGTGACCTTGCAGATTACTTTTTGCGCGCTTTCGTGCAAACATTAATGTGTAACGGCAACCACGATTACACGTGTGCAGGTTGTCTGATACAAAAAACTGAAACCTTTTCTTAATTGTTATTTCGTTGGCTATCGTTCGATCGTTTAGTTTCTCAATATTTTTATTTTTAACAAAATGGCGGTTGTATGCCCAAAAAAAGTTTGTTTTCGCAGCTCTTTTCGTGATATAGAACGCTGTAAAATGCAATAAAACAAAAATTTTAAAAACTGAAAGATCGAACGAATACTAGATGAGTGCTGAACATAAATCGTCTCGATTTACGAAATACATTTTCCAAAATCGTAGTTACCAGTTGGAAAAACACGACTTTTAGGAAATCGCGACCGAAATTACGAGAACTTTGATAAATGCCGCAACGGCCGAGATGATCACGTGATGATCGGTTTAAAACTGAACGAATGGATGACAAAGGGTATAGATACCAGTGGTGGGAGATCTATGACTTGGCCGAGTCATATGCCATACGTATATAAGTACACATTTCGCACGGTCGCACAGTGGGGTATTTGACCCGAAAACCTGGCCAAAATTATTTTTTCACCTAAAAGGGCTCTAGATGTGTTGTTTTATTTATGTATAACATTTTAACCTTCATACTAAGAATGTAAAGGTTAATAACTTAATAAACACAATAAAACAGTACAAAAGAGGAAAAAGCAAACTGTATAAAAAATTGTTCTTCGCTGCACTATTGTAAATTAATTACTACTACAACATTTATCATCAATATTTTTTTGTGATTCTATTTCTATCTTGTTCTACTTTGTCAAATTTATAAAATAATATATTGCTTGTACTGTTTAAATACATGCATTGACAGATTTCAAATTCCACAATACATGTCGCTTCTGAGTTATATGAGAATTATCTCATATAACTAAAAGATATTAATTTTTGGGTCTGTTATGTTGTAAAAAGATCCTGAAAAGAGTTTTATATTTTTTGGCCAGTGGTAGAGGAAGAAACTGAAAGTTTACACCAGTCGATATTGTGAATTGAAACCGTACTTACGCTATTCATGCTATTTTCCGTTCGATGCATTCCATTTAAGACGTGATAGTAGAGACAATTAAAAACCTATTTTACCATATTTATCAGTATTAAATCTATTATTTTTTGTATTATTTCAAAATTGTCTAATATTTATACTTATTGTTTCCATGAAAACTTTCTAAATTTGATCATATTTCAAGCTGAAACGGTTGTTTTTTAGTGGTATGACCCTAATACGCATGTGTTGGACCCGGATTCGCATTCCGCATAAACACATTTATCGAAAACGCCTAACCAGTTTCTATTCACAAACTTACTATTGTCTCTCCTCAACAAGAATCCATTTTAAATCAGTGAACTGTGTATGCGAGTAGGTACTTTCGATGTATTTTCTTGCCTTGAAAATGAATCCGACTGGCTTCAATTAACAAATTTCCAAGAAATTCATATACAAGTACAAAGTTTAAGGTTCTTTTCGGATGATTTTTATATTCCAATACGGAAAAATATACGTACAGAACGGCATTTACAACATAGAAGATGCATTGAACATAAAATTGTCAATATCTCGATAACCGTAATCATTTGTATATAGCTAAATATGGTTAAATATGTTCTAAATTACCCCTACTATCACGGTATAAAGAAATTGCATGAAATTCCATTTAAGCCGGTACATCAATTTTTGAATTTTGCTTTACAACGTATTAGAAATAAAATCACAAAAACCGCATCCGCACCTATCCGCAGTAGATTTTCCAGTAGTTTTAATGTCAAATATGTATACTATTATTTGAACCACTTTCAAAAGCTTAATTAAGCTAAACACTAAACTAAAACACTCAAGTTCTGCATAAAACTGTTTTTTTTACAACTGCGAATGTTCTCGGCCCTGCAATAAACAAAATTGTGGGTAAATTTTAATAAAAATAATGTCGAATGAAATTTCGTACTTGGTTCTAAAGAATGTATAACAAAAAGGTCACATTTTACCTTAAAACACAAAATTGCAACCGTTTTTAAGAGCGTTAATTTACGTGCATCTATGTTCAACCATACTAAAATCTAACTTTTGGCTGACAACACGTGGCGGAGGGCCCAGGTGAAAAATTATTGCCGCCTTTTAATACATCGGTCCTTTACCTATCCCAGAAACTGGTTTACTTTTTGGAATTTAACAATTTAGAAATTTGATTTATGTCCAGCTTTTTGGGTCAAATACCCCAATGTGGGTCGGGGGGATTTCTTCCTCCCTTATCACAACACTGATCGACGCACACACAAATCACCGGCTACAACTTCAGAACTAGTGCGAATTTTGCAAAACCCTCTTACAGGAACAATTATGAGACCTTCTAGATTAGATAAAAGCAAAAAAAGAAAAATTGATTTTTAAAACCAACAAAGCGGAGGACCACCTTAAGTGAACGATTAAAATATAATTCATTTAAACTGCTTAGGTTTTTTCGCAGGCAATTTTGCCTCCATCATTAGATAGAAACTTCCTTCTCAAGTACTGCTGGCAACAGTCCTTCAGGCAACAGCGCAGCGGTAGCGTGGCTGTGCCAAAATTGTTTTTCATATTGAAGTTTACACTTCAGCTGGACTATGTGAACAATCCCACTTCTGATGATAGCCTACAGGATGAATAAAACGAATTCACTTGGAAGGAACTCTTTAATGTTGCCTCTCCAATATACATAATACAATACTACAGAAATCCTACAAAAGAAAAATTTTACCCCAAGAAAATGTACATTTTTATTTATAATTTTCGTTTCGGTGAAGTCTGCTTTTCTTATTGAAAGCATGAAGGTATATTTGGCCCAGTGCATTTAAAAAGATAATATTTGCCAAGGTATAACCGGATACATCACGTGATTGTTTTCATTTTGCAGATGTGGATATACGCCTTGGGGGAAACACTGAAACGGGCTACACTCACAAGCCACGCCGCCACCTCTCGGCTGAGTGCGGAACTATGTCAGGTCCTGACGGACATGACTAGGCCGCAGGCAGTATCCAGGGCCTCCTTGATGCACTTACTTGACGTGAGTATACAATATCCCACATGGGCCCTTAACCTTCCTAACTAAATTCAGAATATATTCCGTGACGATACATACTGTTGTACGTATTACCGAGAATGTCATCCGTGTCATGATTTTAATTTTACTGTAAAGCTTAAAATACTTTATAAACATCACATTGCATAATTAGCAGGAGATTTCTCTTGAAAGCTCCAATAAAAATGATGGCAAGAATTAAAAGCAAGGATTTACAAGGATAATTGACATTTATCTGTCAAGTAATGTAAGTTCTAGGTACTCACCTAATCAAGTAAAACGCATCAATACATCATTTTAGAAAAAAAATTTGTCCAACGCGTCATGAATCGTTTGTAGGCTTTTTGATGCTCTCCAAAAGAAATAATACTACATACTTGATAGAATCTATGAGTAGGTAGCTTTAATCATAAACTTTAAAGCTATGACAAGGTGACAACAAGGTGAAATTATATACGGCAGGCTTTTTAAACGGGCTTGTAGCTATTTTGGCTCCAGTTGACAGTGATGTAATACCACCACACCGAGTTGAAATTGGTCGCAAGGTAGCAAACCTTTAAATATCCAAGTTTTACCGTATTGTTCAAGTTTTTAGTTCAGCGTACTTACAAAATTCGGTCAGCTTACGTTATATTGTTGGGGACTCTCAAATTTGCAAACATATTTTCGTATGTGGGGTGGTGAATTTTCTAGTAGGTTTAAATGAAAACTAGAACCTTCGGCATCTAGCTATGATGCGAAGTATAATAGATTCACCTAATAGATTCTACCACATTACATTGATGTAAGAAAGTCTCTAATGTTGAATAGGTGCTTTTCCATATTTATAACTACACACTCACTAACCTCAAAAAATAAAAATAAGTAACGCAACCTAACAGAATTGTGTAGGTAGGCTGAAACAAAATCCTAGACTTTAAATTTAAGAAACAACCCCAGTAAGCACTCAGTGAGTTGTTGTAATGCAGGTTTTATTAAACTGGTGCTGTTTTGGCCATTATACAAGATAGTTTATCTTTTAATCTAACTTTTGATTATCTAGAAAGGTAGGTCAGCGATGACAAAATAAAATTATGGTAATTTTTTTTAACCTTTGTTACCTATTTTCTTTTTAAAACACGGAGCAGACCGGAAAAGGCATTTTCTTTCTGACGTGATTGATAATATTAATTCATTGTATATTCTAACCTAATTTTTGAACAAAAGGAAGTCATCAATAAAATAGAACATTTGGCAAAGTAGAGAATGATTTAAAATGATTAAGGACAGCTTGAATTTCCCACCACATTGAATAATTGTGATGTTGGTAATGGTTGCAAATGATGCCTGTTATTTTTGTTTATTATTAGGTGTATTAAATTGAAACAATGAGACTTCCAAAGACTTGCTTAGGCTTGGTAAAGACAATGGACATGAATAAAACATTAACCAGATAGCATATTTTAAAACTACTGTATATTTTATAAATATAATATGTATAAAAATAAAATTTCATATGTAATAAAATGAAAATACCCCATTATCTAAATATGGAATAAAAATCATCTCTCATATCTTGAATCCAATAAAATTAATATAGTATCTTCTTAGTACTTGGTTTGATAACTTAGTCCTGAAGATGCATCTTGCAACAGAGCGCGAAACGTCGACTGCTTCAAAGTCCTCAACGAGGTTTCTACCCGGAAATTAATAGACTCAGACCGCGGAACTCTACAATCTAGATATAGCATTTATAACAAATTAAATCCCGAAGAGATAAAATATTGTTGCAGAGGAACGTACTGGCCTTACTGACCAATCCATTCCAGTCCATTATGGTATCTGACAGTGATCATAATCTGTATCCTGCACGCATACCATTTTAGTAACACAAAATGCGGTCAAAACTGTGGCGGGAAGTTCAAACTGTCCTTCGTCATTTTAGATCAACCTGTATACTATATACAAGTTGTCCGTTTTTTTTTGTGAACTACGTGTATATCTCGTTTATTTGAATAGAAATATTGTTGAATAGGAAATAGTGAATGATTGTTGAAAACATCCGTTATTAGTTGACAAATTGCCCAAGAAATGCCACAATAGAATTGAGATCTCAGTAAAAATTACCGGTATACCAAATTAAAATTAGATTCGGAACATATTTTTCTAATAACTTTCGTTTTGATATCTCTGAGCCATCATAAAATATCGATCATTTTTCGGCCTTGATTGGCCCTATTTGCTGTCACAGGAGGCTGGTTGTACACCTAAATTTCCATTAAGTTAGTACTCTAAGATGTGAAGCTCATGAAACCTACCTCTGCACCAAAATGCATATCCCTACCAGTAAAAATATATCAGATACAGGGGGATTTCTTGGATGGAATATAATTAGTTGATGCATTTTTAATCATAAAAGTGTCCTTGTAAAATTGATGGAACCATCCATTCTAATCAGAGCTTCGGCGGGCCGCTTTTATGTTTTTTAATTTGAATCTTCATTTTAAAATAAAAAAAATAGAAATTTTTCCAGTGTTTTTTTTTACTTTATCATACGCAGTATGTAAAGTATTGTAATCGTGCCGAAAAAAATTTTTGAGATTTTAGCGGAAATAGGTCTTTATGGGTCCCCTGAACATTTTTGACCAAGGTACAAAAAAATGTCTGTGTGTGTGTGTGTGTGTGTGTGTGTGTGTACCCAATTTTTGTTAATTCATTTCCGGAGAAACTACTAAAGGTATCGGCACGGAACTTCATATTTAGAAGTTTCATGACCAAACTTAGAGTTGAAAAGCTTTTGGTTCAAAAGGGTCCAAAGGAACTGGGTGTTTACTCCAAGCCTTTTTCAAGGATTTTAGAAATCACCTGCCATTTCTGTAATTTCGTCAAAATAGTTAAATAATAAATTAAAGCAGAGGAAATTTTGAATAATTTATGCATATGACATTTTTTGGTAAAATTAATAGTTTAGCGTTTTAGTTTATTCTAAGCCTTTTTCAAGGATTTTGGAAATGAGCCGCCATTTCTGTAATTTCGACAAAATAGTTAATTAATAAATTAAAGTAGAGGAAATTTTGAATAATTTATGCCTATAACATTTTTTGGTAAAATTAATAGTTTACCTTCAAGAGCAAATTCTATTTGATCGAGATCGGTCGCATCTGCATTGATATGAAATTACATAGTAGCCAGGATTTTGACAAATATTTTTTTGTGTTGTCACATTCGAAAACAGCTGACCTCATCATAGGCAATCAGAGGTTAGAGAACCACTATGGAACGTGCCGCTGTAGTGCGCAAAATTATAAAATACTAATTTCAAATAAAATAAGATCACCAATTTGATTGTTTGTTGATAAGAAATATCAACCCGTCTTTATATCTAATTCTAAAAATGATACATTGAGAAAATATAAATAAAGTATAGCGATGAGTGTAGTTTTATTTTAGTATGTTGGTAGGGATGTGTCATGAACAAATATAAATCTGTCAGAATTTGAATTACCTTTTTAAGGTGCGTTTTCATTAGTGATAATGGCAGTGGTAGCAGACGCCGTTATAGTATTTCCAATACAAAATTGATAGTGACTCATGTTTATGTACATGCAAACTAATATGTGTCATTATCACGATATGTAAGAAATACTATAATTTCGTATTCTACCACCGCCATTAGGTACCATTACCTACCAATCGGAACGCACCTTTCGTCAAAGTGGTACCAACCTAGCATTTACTATACAGAAATATTTTTTTTTTAAATACGTATTTCTTAAAAAGCAACACAATAAACGTTGATGTCGCTCCTGCCAAAAACTAGATAGCGCGACTCGCTCATATGCGACGGCTACACTCCGCCTTCGGTGACGCGCCGTATCACCGCTCGTCGCGCTATTCCGTACTTTCGGCATTTGTGACATAAATAACTATTATTCTAATGACGTAGTGTAGGTAGTGTCAAATGCTGATGCTTTGACAATACCTACGATTTATCCTTATAGAATAGATTCTCATGCAGCTAAACTATAAATTTTATATATTGTATGATAAAGTCATGTGCCTGGCCACATCAGATTTTTTATAAATGTGGCGTTGGTTATGATGATGCATTATTGCATCATAACGTGTTTTTTTTTAAATTCCGTGTTAGATATTCTTTCCACAAATCCGCAACATAGGCATTCTAGTAAAACGTAGCAAAAAGGCGGGGGATAACAAATAGGAAATCAAATTTGATTTTAATAGTTCAGGATTGCCCCAAAAGTCAAGTAAAATGTTTCATAAACATTTAAACATTCTAAGTACACATTCACATTTCACGTTCAACTAAAAAGAATGCTACACGTCACAATTTTTTAATAAAAAAATCCCAAATAATAACGTAAATTTATTAAATCGACTCAAAAGCACCATTGAAACATTACATCTAAAAATAATTGTTACTCATCAATTCCCAGTAATCCGAACCATCCGATTTTAATAAACTAATCACTGCCAGGCTACATTATCAAAGTAATCCCATCTGGCAACTTATGCACCCTGAATAAATCATCTAAAGCTTTCCTAAGGTACCTTAAGCACTTCCGCCTTCGCTGGAAATTGATTTATCAAGTGTCCGGGAAACCCCCGAGAAAGCTGGAATGGAGCTTGGTGGGGGGTGGAACCGGAAATATGAATTACTCCCATTTTTTAACAGTCGGAATAATAGAATTTATGACCGACAATCTGTTCCCAGAGAGGCTCGCGTTTCACCAACCCCCCCCCCCCCCCCCCCCCCCCAACCCGATCGATTTCGAAGTGGAATTCGAATAGAATCGACGTTCGCTGCCGTGATTTATGACGACGTACGCCACTGCGTCCCACCGGAAGCCCGACCTATCCGGTATCCCGACACTACTTGTTGCCTGCGTATCGCGCTAAATATACTCCTGGGTGCAGTTTGGATGACCCTTTTTTTTGTTGAAAATAAGTTTATAGGTGATTTTTTAATGAGATTTTTTGTGTGTGAGTGGTTTTGAAAATGAATTTCATGACAGAGTTTTGAAATCTTTTAATGTGCACGCCAATTTGCGTAGAAACAGCTGACTCATTTCTGAATATCTTTGAACTGAAACTTCTATATGTAATATAAGACCAGTTGCAAAAATCAATATGCACCCAGGTTGTCTCAGGAGGTTTTTGTACGTCTAGCTTAATAAATAACACTATTTTAGGTAAAAACAGATGTGTTAGTTCAAATGGTGTTTGTGGTTTTGTGAAAAATTGTTTTTCTTTTGTCTACGACAAGTACTGTATAGTATTTAGATTAAATGATTTTGGGGAATATAGATACTACGCGGTGCCACACAAATAAAACCACAAGTCCCAGAGGAGCGGCCAGAGTCAAAGGGGTTCGCTTGCTTACCATACGTAAGTGGGGTATCAGAAAG
Organism: Melinopterus prodromus; assembly: GCA_964023965.1. NCBI lineage: Eukaryota > Metazoa > Arthropoda > Insecta > Coleoptera > Scarabaeidae > Melinopterus > Melinopterus prodromus. The sequence continues at coordinate 12,764,585 of OZ030397.1, forward strand.
AATCGGTAGATTACTGAAGAAATCGGGTATCACGGTAAGGTACAAATCACTAGCAAAGGTAAAGGATCTTTTGCCTAACCCAAAGGATATCACACCACTCCTGAACAACGAAGGGTGTACAAGATAACATGTGAGTGTGAAACATGCTATGTAGGACAGACAGGACGAAGTATCGAATGTCGAGTCAAGGAGCACAGTAGAGACACCCGACTATGCAAGATTCAACAGTCCGCTGTTGCTCAACACTGCCACGAGTCGGGACACACAATTAATTTCGCTGATGCGAAGATGTTGGCAAGGGTGGGTAATTATCATCGAAGGCCATTAGAGAAGCCATCGAAATTTACAAACATCCTGTCAACATCAATCGCGAGGACGGTACTGACATTAGTAGGGTCTGGAAATCGATCCTAACGCGGTCAGGTGGAAACGCACATGGGAGCGGTAGCTCCAGATGTGCGCAGTGAGGTGTAAATTTAGGTATATAAGGGAGATTTTCTTGGTATGTCTTCAGTATTCAATTAGCTTTGAAGAAGCGAGCAACATGGTTCGCGAAACGTCAGCATTTACAAATCTTGACACACGGCTTAACCCGGAAGTAGTTTATTTTCTAAATAATTTTCTTATTAATATATTGTTTTTTAATATCTGCCCCAAAAATATTGAAAATTATTTCCCCATAACGGAATACTATCCACGCCACTGTAATCGATTGTCCGTCCATATTACGGATTGAAATCTGGCGATGTGTAAAGTTAGAGCTGAACTTTTTTTGACAGATATCTGATAAAATACCTGCCGTATACAGTACGCGTATAATATAATCATGGGCGTATCCTGCCCAAATCGGAAGAGGAGTAGTTTTTTTTTTTAATTTAGCCTGCTGTATGGATAAGGTGACTAGAATTTAAGTGAGGCAAAGCGGGACATAAGCGGGGGCGGGGTGATGGTTTTTGAAATAAAATTATCTAAAAAGTCTAGACCTCTTGCGATAGACCTAATTTTTGTTTCAATTGGACGTATTTTTGTGATATATTAGGTCCATAAAGGGAACTATCAACTTTCAACTTTATGATAATTCATTAGATTTAGCTTTATTGAATCTTTTAACTAATTGATGTAAATTTGAACCATTTTCCTTACCGTAATTTCGTTTTGTACCAAATAGATTTAATGAATATGTAAATACACCTTCTCCAGAAATAAATATATTGTTGCCTCTAATGAAGTAACTTATTTATTTGAGTTATACAATATTTCGCCCCAGTGTAAGTTTGACTATTACGGAAACACCTTTATTCTACATTGTAGTGGAGGTATGATGAAAGACTAATAAATATTTTACGTTTCATGAAGATAGTAAACAAATGTTCTCAATTACTGGTTTTTAATAATTGGGATTCGATCTATGGCAGGAAACTATAAAAAGAAATTAATAAATTGTTTGTTCATTACAATATTACAACGGTAGATTTTCTGCAACTTAATACAACAACAAAATTGGACAGAAAAATATTATGGTAGCTACTGTGAAAAATAAATTTACCTCTAACCCGCTATCTACTTTATAAATACTATTAAAGCAAAACACTGAAAAACAACGCAGTGGGGTGTATTTTTTGTGAGATAAGAAAAAACATTGCGCAAATTGCAAAAAGAAACAAGTTATTATATTTATTATATTTTTCGTATTCTTGGAATACCGTATATGTATTATTTGGTTGGTTATTTTGGTTAGTTATTTGTTGATGTTGACAAACTAATTAATATTAACTTATTTTTATTATTAATACTAAGTTATTATTATAACTTATAATTATAATTTTATACCTATGATGAGTAATTTAAGATTTTGGTTGGGAAATGTTTTAACTACATCAATGGAAATACTGTTACTGTTATCATGGAACGCTTTGAAAAATAATGTTTGACTAGAAAAGAACAAGAAATATGTACTTACTTCCATCAAAGAAACTAAATTTTCATTCAAATAAATATATTGTTAGTGTTAAAACCTCACCCAGCTGTTTTCTTAGATGGCGTTGTAAGCTCTCTAATCACAGATCATGGCGATCTTCAGTAGATAGTAGACTGGTGAAAGCCCGCCGCTCAGTTGACGTCGTGGGTCTAGCGAAATTGCTAAAAAGCCTATGTGTTTGAGAGTTTAGAACACAGTTCAGGCAAGTTCAAGTGTTACTTCTGGCTGAGCGTACACTAATCCGTTCCATCAATTATTACATAAATTAGTTAATCAATGAACGATTTTTTTGCAACCGCAAAATATTACATTTTAACTCAACCAAATAATTTCATTAATTTAAATACATTATATAAATAACACTCGTGGCTTATATATCTATATAACTTGTAAATTTTAACTGAAAACATTAATTTGTGTAAAACAATTTATGTTTTCAGTTAAAATTTGTTCTTTCTACCAAATATTCAAATAAATATTCCAAACAAATGCATTTTCATCCGCATGTCTCGATTAAAACAACAGATTGCTTGCAGTCATTGCATATTTGTTTGAATTAAACAACATTTTCCATCTGTGTAGAAACAGCGTCATCTTAAAGTAAACTTAAAACTTGGTAGGGACCTCAAACGTTAGTAAAAATCTTAGTTATTTATTTCATTAAGTATTCATCCAACTTTTTAATACTCCAAGGCGGGACGCTGTGATTCAAGGGACGTAAAAATAGACATGAAACAAACGGTAAAGTCGAGGGTGTATTAGAAAACCCATTTTTTTCTAAATCGCGGGTTCGAAATCACCTAAAAACGATAAATAATTCAAACTAAGTTCATAGGTAAAACCTATTTTTGAATGTCATTTTCATAAAATAATACCTACAAAAAAAATCTGATGTGGCCAGGCACATGACTTTATCATACAAAATATAAAATTAATAGTTTAGCTGCATGAGAATCTATTTTATTGAGATAATCGTGCGTGGATTAAAATTAAACTAGTTAGCCAGGATTTGACAGATATTTTGATAGGCAATAGCATCAATAGTAGGTATTGTCAAAGCATTTGACACCACCTATCGTCATCAGAATAATAGTTATTTATCTCACAAGTGCCAAGAGTACGGAATAGCGCGACGAGCGGTGATGCGGCGCGTCACCGATGGCGGAGCGTCGCCGTCGCATGTGAGCGAGTCGCGCTTTGTAGTTTTCCACAAGAGTGACGTGAACGTTTTTTGTGTTGCTTTTTGAGAAATACGTATTTAAAAAGAAATTCAAAAATGGTTACATTTCTGTATAGGAAATGTTATGACACTGTAGATGTCACATCCGTACCAACATACTAAAATATAACTACACTAATCGCTATACTTTAATTACAATTTTTTCAATTTATCGTTTTTACAATTAGATATAATTTTTTCAATTTATCGCTTTTACAATTAGATATAACAACGGGTTGATATTTCTTATCAACAAACAATCAAATTTGTGATCTTATTTTATTTGAATTTTGTATTTTGTACTTTGCCGCACCAGAGCGGCAACGTGCCATAGCGGTTCTCCAACTTCTGATGAAATCAGCTGTTTTCGAGTGTGACAGCCATAGACATTTCTGTGGTGACAGCACAAAAAAATATTTGTCAAATCCAAGCTACTATCTATGTAGTTTCATATCAATGCAGATGCGACCGATTTCGATCAAATAGAATTTGCTCTAAAAGCTAAACTATTAATTTTACCAAAAAATATCATAGGCATAAATTATTCCAAATTTCCTCTACTTTAATTTATTACTTAACTATTTTGACGAAAAAACAGAAATGGCAGCTCATTTGCAAAATCCTTGAAAAATGCTTAGAGGAAACAGCCAGTTCCTGTGGACCCTTTTGAACCAAAAGCTTTTCAGCTCTAAGTTTGGTCATGAAACTTCTAAATCTGAACTTTTGTCCCGATACCCTTAGTAGTTTCTCCGGAGTCGTCGTCACAAAAATTTGGTACACACATACACACATACACACACACACACACACACACACACACACACACACACAGACATTTTTTTGTACCTTGGTCAAAAATGTTCAGGGGACCCAAAAAGACCTATTTCCGCTAAAATCTCAATTTTTTTTTTCGGCATGATTACAATACTTTAGCATACTGCGTATGATAAAGTAAAAATTAATTTCGTTGTTTAATATGTTATTACATTTATATACTTTCCAAAATGCAATACTACATCAGAAAACCACTGTAAAAATTTCATATCTCTACAACGCGTATTAACGGTAGGGTTCCGAACCTACGGTACACTTCCGGTAGACTACATCGTTAAATCTCATTTTATAACTCATTCTTGAATATTCCTTTTTTATCATTTTCAGCATATTCCTAATCCAATGAGAAACATTTTATATAATTACAATTGAAATATGTTTGGATTTTTTAAGTTAAAGGTGTTTTTAAGATTTATTAAGCTAAAACTGAAATGAAAACATGCAAAATATTTTCTTTTCTTCTGTTTGTAATTGTTTTTTTTACTGCTTTTCATTCGAAAAATATTGTTAATTTTCTAGAATTAGCACCGTCGGGACATTGTTTGTGCTTATTAGATATCGGATGCATTTTTTTGATTATTTATATTTTTACTTTATCATACGCAGTATGATAAATCATGCCGAAAAAAAATTTTGAGATTTCCGGAAAAACTACCAAAGGTATCGGGACGAAACTTCATATTTAGCAGTTTTATGACCAAACTTAGAGCTGAAAAGCTTTTGGTTCAAAAGGGTCCAAAGGAACTGGGTGTTTACTCCAAGCCTTTTTCAAGGATTTTAGAAATCAGCCGCCATTTCTGTAATTTCGTCAAAAGAGTTAAATAATAAATTAATGCAGAGGAAATTTTGAATAATTTATGCCTATGACATTTTTTGGTAAAATTAATAGTTTAGCTTTTTAGTTTATTCTAAGCCTTTTTCAAGGATTTTGGAAATGACCCGCCATCTCTGTAATTTCGACAAAATAGTTAATTAATAAATTAAAGTAGAGGAAATTTTGAATAATTTATGCCTATAACATTTTTTGGTAAAATTAATAGTTTACCTTCAAGAGCAAATTCTATTTGATCGAGATCGGTCGCATCTGCATTGATATGAAATTACATAGTAGCCAGGATTTTGACAAATATTTTTTTTGTGTTGTCACATTCGAAAACAGCTGATCTCATCAGAGGTTGGAGAACCACTATGGAACGTGCCGCTGTAGTGCGCAAAATTATAAAATACAAATTTCAAATAAAATAAGATCACCAATTTGATTGTTTGTTGATAAGAAATATCAACCAGTCTTTATATCTAATTCTAAAAATGATACATTGAGAAAATTATAAATAAAGTATAGCGATGAGTGTAGTTTTATTTTAGTATGCTGGTAGGGATGTGACATGAACAAATATAAATCTGTCAGAATTTGAATTACCTTTTTAAGGTGCGTTTTCATTAGTGATAATGGCAGTGGTAGCAGACGCCGTTATAGTATTTCCAATAGAAAATTGCTAGTGACTCATGTTTATGTACATGCAAACTAATATGTGTCATTATCACGATATGTAAGAAATACTATAATTTCGTATTCTACCACCGCCATTAGCTACCATTACCTACCAATCCGAACGCACCTTTCGTCAAAGTGGTACCAACCTAGCATTTACTATGCAGAAATCATTTATTTTTTTTAAATACGTATTTCTTAAAAAGCAACACAATAAACGTTGATGTCGCTCCTGCCAAAAACTAGATAGCGCGACTCGCTCATATGCGACGGCGGCACTCCGCCTTCGGTGACGCGCCGTATCACCGCTCGTCGCGCTATTCCGTACTTTCGGCATTTGTGACATAAATAACTATTATTCTAATGACGTAGTGTAGGTAGTGTCAAATGCTGATGCTTGGACAATACCTACGATTTATCTCTATAGAATAGATTCTCATGCAGCTAAACTATTAATTTTATATATTGTATGATAAAGTCATGTGCCTGGCCACATCAGATTTTTTTGTTAGTAGATAGGCAAAGTTTACATAGTATAAAATTGTTGTATAGAAATTTGTAGAAAAGGAGACGCTTTGGCGGAAAAACATGAACATTGCAACCCAATCTTTGTAATAGTAGTAATAACTTCAGCACGACTTTTTTCCATCAAAACCAGCCATAAACTCACATTATTTACTCGGCCTGCTGTGGTAATGGCGGACTAATAAAGTGGCACATTGTTTTCCATCGCGGGAAATTTTTATGACCTCGTCGGTTAAGAAATTGCAGCTGCGAATCTGGTCCCGTTAAGGGTGACGTCGTAAATCCACGGGACAAAGTTTTACAGCCCGCTTGTAAATGTCGGCTTTATAGGTCATTAGAATTAGCTTAAGAACTCGGAAACAGCGGCGAGAATGGCCAAATGTCTCCTACCTCGACCGACGAATTACCCATAAAAACACTGGTAACTCCTCCGCCATCTTGTGTAATTGACTAAACAAACTAAACAAACAGTCCGCTGAAATTATTATGTCTACGTTACCTACTACAACAGGTTGCAAGTCAAATACAAATTTACTGATGGGTATTTTGAATTATGGCTTTCACGGCCACAATCATTTAGAAAATAAACTACTTCCGGGTTATGCCGTGTGTCAAGATTTGTAAATGCAGACGTTTCGCGAACCATGTTGCTGGCTTCTTCAAAGCTAATTGAATACTGAAAACCTACCAAGAAAATCTCCCATATATACCTAAATCTACACCTCACTGCGCACATCCGGAGCTACCGCTCCATTGTGCTTTTCCAGCTGAGCGCGTTAAGATCGATTTCCAGACCCTTACCAGTACCGTCCTCGCGATCGATGGTGTCAGGATGTTTGTAAATTTCGATGGCTTCTCTAATAATCATTCGATGATAATTACCCACCCTTCCCAACATCTTCACGTCATCGAAATTAATTATGTGTCCCGACTCGTGGCAGTGTTGAGCAACAGCGGACTGTTGAATCTTGCGTAGCCGGGTGTCTCGACTGCGCTCCTTGACTCGACATTCGATACTTCGTCCTGTCTGTCCTACATAGCAAGTTTCACACTCACATGTTATCTTGTATACCGCTTCGTTCTTCAGGAGTGGTGTGATATCCTTTGGGTTAGGCAAAAGATCCTTCACCTTTGCTGGTGCTCTGCACCTTACTGTGATACCCGATTTCTTCAGTATTCTACCGATTCTTTCTGATACCCCACTTACGTATGATAGCAAGCAAACCCCTTTGACTCCTGCCGCTCCTCTGAGACTTGCGGGTTTCTTTGTGTGACACCCCGTCAGACTTTGTGTATCCATTCTGACGTAGAGCCCACTCCAAGTATTTCCGTTCGCCATCCAAGGTGCTGGAGTCGCACACCTTCTCGGCTCTGTTGAACAGAGTATTAATAACACTTCTCTTCTGTTGGCGATGGTGGTATGACTTGGTGTTCAAGTACCGATCGGTATGTGTCTTCTTACGGTAGACTGTATTTCCAAGCGTACCCGTTGACGCTCTGTATACCAGCACATCTAAAAATGGCAGCTGATTATCCTCTTCTATTTTCATCGTGAATTTGATAGAAGGATTAACAGTAGATCTTTTGTCTGTTTTTCGGGAGCACCTAACGTGGTGGAAACTTGAGAAACGTCTCAAACTTTAAATTTGTTCTTTCTGTGCAGTCTTTCTAATTTTGATCACATCTTTCTTCAACGTATTGATAGGTTTTCTTTGTAGATGTTCGCTATTTTGCACTAACAGTGACCATCAGAAGTACGGAATAAATTCTTTATAATTGAAACTGGTTGTTATATTACAAAGCCTATATAAAATTCCGCTTTCAATTAATTTTGAACGTCTTTATTAGAAAATTATTAGTTACTGTTTAGTACTGCAGTGAGATTAGACGAAAAATGAACTATTTTGAGAAATAAATCCAATACAGTTTTCCATTTGGGATCCGACGCGGGAAGTGTTCCAATATCAGCATTTACTTTTGTAATTAATTCTATATTTACATTTAATTCCACCAATACTTATTTTTTGTATTAAATATTGAACAAAAACATCTGTCCAATTCTTTTTGGGAACTCATAAAGTCATTTCAACGATAATGTAGAAAATAGTACACCAGTCGTAATTTGAGAGCCGTTAAATGCAAGAAAACGTGGTAAATACCTTTCTGATGCAGATATTTGGTACAAGAGCTAAAATTGCGAAATCGTGACTGTCTTGCTGTAAAATTCGTAAAACCGCAAACAATGTAGGTTGGGTGTTTGCTTTTATGGGTGTCAGACTCTAATAAAATTGGACACCATAGAATATTGAAACCCAACACTTTCCGCGTAGGAACCCAAAACGGCAACTTTATTGTATATGTTTTCCTTAATTTTTTCCAATTTCATCCTATTAATAATTCTATATTTACACTTAACTCTGTCAATATAATTATAGTTTTGTATTCAATAAAAACATCTGTCCAATTATCTTTCTGAACTCAGAAATTTATTCCATCAAGAGGGGGTTGAAATGAGCAACAAAATCTTCTATATTGGTGTGTTAGCAGTAGTTTGAGAACCGCTGTATATAGTAAAAAGTAGTCATAGTTACTTTTGTTCAGAATTTTATAAGTATTAATTTTGTATAGGGGCTAGAATTGTGAAATCCAGACCGTTATGCGGTAAAATGCAAGAAACCGCAAAGGAGCACGTTGGGCGTGGTTTTTAGTGTGCTAGGCTATAAATACAAATAAAATATGCTGACACATAGAATATCGAAATCCAACAATTCCCGGGTCAGATTCCAAAAGGGCAACTGTATTGCATTTATTTCTCTTGTTTTTTGCTAACTTCGCTGTGGTTTTGATAAATTTATTTGGTACGAATACAAATACGCGAACAATTTCTTTTCGTTTAATGTTTTAATGTTGCGTTTTTTGTTCTTTTGTTCTTTAATGTTGCGTTTTTTTGTTCTTCTCGATATGCTTTGGTTAATATTGGTATACAAGCCATATGGAACCTGGTGCTCCGTGCCTCAGCTCCGAGCCCGCTATTCCATATGTCTCCCCATCACGTGCGGAGTCATATCTCCTCAGCCTAGAGGTCGTATTTGCAAATGTGTACAGCTTTTACTCTTCCCGATAAAATCATATGATGGATTGATTTTGTATTTTATTTATTTATTTAACTGTTCAGTGTACAAACAGGCAGAGCCCAAGACACTGCACGTTTACAAACAATACAAAATATGCAAGACAAAACAATCTGATGTGGCCAGGCACATGACTATCATACATTATATAAAAGTAATAGTTTAGCTCCACGAGAATCTATTTGATTGAGATCAATCGTGTATGCATTAAAATAAAACGACGTTGACAGATATTGACAGTATATTCAAAAAATCTGCTTTAAAATAAACAGGTTAGCCAGGATTTGACAGATATTTTGATACTACTGACAGTAGGTACTGTCAAAGCATCAGCATTTGCCACTACCTACTGTCATTAGAATGAAAATATTTCTCAAATCCTCGCTAACTTGTTTCATATCAATGCAGATGCGGCAGATCACGATCAATTAGAATTTGCTTTTGCAGCTAAACTATTAATTTTACCAAAAAATGTCAGGCATAAATTATTCAGAATTTCCTCTACTTTAATTTAATATTTAACTATTTTGACGAAAATACAGAAATGAATTTTTTAATTTGAAAAAATCCTTTAAAAAGGATTAGAGTAAACATCCAGTTAGTTCCTTTGGACCCCTTTGAACAAAAAGCTTTTCAGCTCTAAGTTTGGTCATGGAACTTCTAAATATGAAGTTTCGTCCCGATACTTTCAATAGTTTCTCCAGAATCGTCGCCACAAAAATTTGACTTTATCATACTGCGTGGGATAAAGTAAAAATCTGATGTAGCCAGGCACATGACTTTATCATACAATATATAAAATTAATAGTTTTGCTGTATAATCTTTAATTGAGATCAGTCGTGTCTGCATTAAAATAAAACTAGTTAGCCAGGATTTGACAGATAAATACATAATTAATTAAATAAATAATTCCTTTATTTACATAAAACAATATTAAATGAACAAAATAATGTATATGTTTAGGGCGGAGATCAGCACACTTGTTTCCAAATTGCCTTGCTCTTCCACTCAACCCATTACGCAAACTAGAACTAAGACATAATTAATTGTACCAATAATATAACAATAATTCCGAGAATATGAAAACAAAAACAAACAGAATACATGCATTTTGGACACGCTGAACACGCTGCCTATCCGACGCAGTCAGGCAACGACCGTACACGGTATCACAATATGAGACCATTTTACTATTGACAGTAGATATAGTGAGATATTGTCAAAACATCAGCATTTGACACTACCAGTACTGTCATTAGACTGAGAATCCTGGCTCACTTTATAGTATTATATCAATGCAGATACGACCGAACTCGATCAAATAGAATTTACTCTTGCAGCTGAACTATTAATTGTACCAAAAAATGTCGCAGACATAAATTATTCAGAATTTCGTCTACTTTAATTTATTATTTAACTAATTTGAGGAAATTACAGAGATTGCTGCTCATTTGCAAAATCCTTGAAAAATGCTTAGGTTCAAAAGGGTCCAAAGGAACTGGACGTTTCCTTCCAGTTCCTTTGGACCCTTTTGAACCAAAAGCTTTTCATCTCTAAGTTTAGTCATGAAACTTCTAAATATGAAATTTCGTTCAGATACCTTCAGTACTTTTGTCCGGAATCGTCTCCACAAAAATCGAGTACACACATACACACACATCGGTACGATTACAATACTCCACCATACTGCGTATGATAAAGTAAAAGTGAAAACAATTCGTACTAGTAAATAAACCTAAAAATAACTCACATCATATGGGTCAGTTAAAAGAAAATACTAAGGTGATTTTAATATGCAGTAATTAACAAAAAAAAAATATGCTACTTTACAAATACATTTGAATACATTTGTGAAAAAGACCACTGAAAATTATGAACATTTTGCAACTGCGCGGGGTAGAAAGTTTCCTATCGCAACAGGTTTTTGCATTCTTGTATTTTTTTAACGCGCGCACCACATAACGAAGACTTATTAGTTACTTATACTAACTGTTTTCTTATTTTTACTTACTTTATCATACGCAGTATGATAAAGTATTGAATCGCGCCGCAAAAAAATGAGATGTTAGCGGAAATATATCCTTTTGGGTCCCTTGAACATATTTGAACAAGGTAAAAAAAATGTCCCTGTGTGTGTGTGTGTGTGTAGGTACCCATGTTTTTGTGGCGACTTATTATTTAGAAGTTCGTGATCAAACTTAGAGCTGAAAATAGACCTGAAAAGCTTGTTGTTCAACAGGGTCCAAAGGAACTGGATGTTTACTCTAACCCCTTTTCAAGGATTTTGCAAATGAGCTGCCATTTCTGTAATTTCGTCAAAATAGGTAAATAATAAATTAAAGTAGAGGACATTTTGTATAATTTATGTCTATAAAATTTTTTGGCAAAGTTAATAGTTTTGCTGCAAGAGCAAATTGTATTTGATTGAGATCGGTCGTGTCTGCATTAATATAAAACTAGTTAGCCAGGATTTGACTGACATTTTCATGCTAATGACAGTAGGTAGTGCCACATGCTGATGTTTTTAAAATACCTACTGTCAATAGTATCAAAATATCTGTCAAATTCTGGCTAACTAGTTTTATTTGCAGATATAAACAATTACAGGATCTATCACAATTAATAAAGAAAATTGGTGGTTGGTAAGAATGAAGTCGATGGCGTCGTGCTTCAAAGTCATTTGAATGAAGGAAGAAAATATATGGTATGGTACTTGTGTTAAATTGTTTTTGTTTCATTTGTTGTGATTTTATATTATTATAATAATAATCATAATATATTATAAACATTATAGACATTTCACAAACAGTCGTAGCATAAATTATTTTTAGTTAATATTATGTATGGTATTTAGAATTACCCGTTCTTATCTATTATTATGAAATTGTTGCGTATTATAAATAATTCCATCCTCCACTATACATATTACCACATGCATTCTGCATTGTAAGGATTTGAGAAACTAGGCCACAATAATCCCTGTTAAAACTTGTTCAAATAATTTCAAAACAACTACGAATTATTTAATTTAATCTCAGTCCGCCGTATTCAGCATTTAATCCGAACACACCTATGCATATAATCACCCTACATTTGCAACACCAGACCCACAGGGTTTCCTCGACCAATATTTGAAACTCTACATGGAAAATTTTACTGCGATAATAAAGTTTAAATTCCAAACATGTTTGTTTTCCAATCGTTACCACGGAAACCGGTCGAGGAATCCGAACAAATACGTAAATCTGTCTGCCGGAATGCAATTCGGACATTCGAACCGTTCCTAATTGATGCTTTGTTATTGTACACAATCGACCATTTCGCACTTGGTATTTTTATTGAATTGCATCTAATTCGTGTTTCGTGATGGCGATGTAGCCATTAAAATCGTTGGCAAATTAAAGGTCATTATGTGATTATTTCTTAATAAAAACGGATGAGAAATCCTATATAGGCAAATCAATCATGTGTAGTATACCATACTGATATCAAATCGATAGAGAAATTTAAAATTTATTGAGAAATTGAGGAACATACCAGATCTCACCGTAAAAGAACAGTGCAAGGAGTGTTGTTAATAGTTTATTACAGCATTCATTCTTCATTTTCTTCTTCTTCTCCTTCATCGAATGCAGAGATAGGATAAGAAAGGAATTAATATTTGGATGATGAATGTGAATAGAGAAAACCTGTAAAAAGACCATAATGAAGGTAAAGCATAAAAGGATAGAAGAGTAAATGACAGGAATAGCAGAAGAGGGATGATTAGAAACCCAAAGAAATATTAAGATGATCCTAAAGATCATAAGCATAATAATCAAGTGAACGGGAATAACATTAAAAACAAGAAAACGCAAGATAGGTGGAATACTTTAAAGAGTTATTACTAGAACAATATCATGAGAGAGAGGGTCAGATTGAAGAGCATGAAGTGCACACGGAAATGATTGAGGTAATAGGAAGTAACAGACATTGAAATATGACGGTCTGTCTGTGGTCGGACTCCTCCCCTACGCGTCGTAAATAGAAATTACGTAAAATTGCCATTTGACTTGCGGTAAAACTACTATGTTTAATGGTATAATATAATTTTAATATTCACTCAAGTAATTTTCTAATTACTAATTTAAAATTCACTTGCAGTTTGATAATTAAGTACAAATATTTGATGCGTATTTACGATAATTTTTTCATAATAAAATGTATTATTACTCCAAAAGTACCATTTATTACCATAAAATATTACCATAATTGTACAGTAACATTCCCATTCCAAACCCATTCCCTACGAATGTACATAATATTTTAAATAATAATTGTAGTTGCCCATATATTTTGGATTTGATTGTATCATGAAATCATTTATGCTTGTTAAATATTCAAATAAAACCTGCTGTGTAGTAAAATATTTATTGAAATAAAATCCATCCACCAAGTGTACAATAACGCCGGGTTTTGATGCGTCCATGGAACCACTCCGATATTTAATATTACAAACAAAATATAAAATTAACAACATACATATAGCATATAGCATATAACAGCTATAAAAGATCATATACATATCTTTATCTGATCTATTTTAACATAGTCCCCCATAAGGTCCCCTATAACACATAAGATAAACTTGGCTCTGGCCCCTGTTGATAAACTGTATAACATATTATTTTATACATTCTACATCTATGGCTGGCCCATTTATAGTAAATACTTTTGTGGTCTTCTCAATTATTCTTTCAAAGAGCCAATTAAAAAAATACAGTCAAAAAACCAATACAGTCAATCAGGGAACGCTGAGATCTGCGGGGGTTAGGGTGCTTCTTATTTTGACAACAATTCTTTTTTCAAGGGCCCTTTAAAATGTTACATGAGCTGAGAAACTTACAATATTAGTTTCATAATTTATTATAAAAAAATATTTAGTGCTTACTAGTGTGTGTAAATGAAAAAAAAGATTAATTTCTACAACAACAAAAATACATATTTTTGTTAAACTACAATAAATTTGCATACTACAATTATTACCTCAACAAAAAAACACGATAACCTTTGTGTAGATATCGGAACATTTCCAATTACTTAATTTGGCAAATATTCAAGTTTCAGCCGATTCTCGTATGCCTTTTTTCCGTTCTGTTTTTAAGAAAAGATAACGCATCTGTTTTTAGAACATTAATTTTCTCAAACATTAGACTCAATTAACAATTCTCCGAAAAACAAACACACAAAATCGTTGTCACTTGTTCGACTGCTTCAGTAATGGGACTGGTCATTTACTTTCAATCTTTGTATTTTTACTCATTAAGTAATTAGAAATCTGTGAAATGTTCTGATATCTACAGGGTGGATAATTTTTTATTCAGCTAATAATTGTGGGCATAAGTTTATAAAAGGTATTATTTTAATATATTTTAAGAAATTTAACGTGTAGTTACTTGATTTAAATCTGCGACATAGACAATAATACGCAAATGACTGCAAAATATTGCCTTTTCTTCTATTTGCTTCACCAATGAAGCATATTATCAGTTCTCAAGAACTTGCAATATTGAACCTTTGTTGTCCTTATAAGATGCAATATATTAAATTTATTTAAACTGTAAAGTAATGACTAATGAGCAGGTTTGTTTCTTTACTAATTCTTCATATTAAATTATTTTTGTTAGATTCAAAGAAAATGCGTGTAAAAATATGTAATGTAACAATTAAATTGTATCCATTGTTTTTTCTCTCATTTTATATCAGTCTTTTCATTCAGAAACAATAAAGTCTACTATTGTTTTTATATGAATAACGAATTGAACAATCAATAACAATTTTCTAGATTTTATTTTATATTGGTGCCAATTGTGACCTATCAATTTCTCAAAACTTTCGAAGTTACTGGTGACGAAGATTATCGAGATTTAATACTCAAAATGTGTAGATTAAAATATAGGTCACAAATAGAAATGGCCCAACAAGTAATTTGTTTTATGTTGTAATTTTGGAAAATTAAAAGGTGATGCGTTTTTAATTATAAATTATTTACCATTACTTACTTACCTTATTAACACAACGGCAGAGTATGATGTCATACCACAGTAAATTTATTGTAATAACACTGCCATTTTGGATGGTAAATCTGTGCGAAATTACACACACTTTTTATAGTGTAAATCATAAGGTGATAGGAATGAACAATACTATTCTAGAGCTCAGAAACTCTAACATTGACAAAGAAGAATACGACATTCTAACCGTGCAAGAAACAAAACTTTAAACATTTGTGCTTGAAGCGGGTAGGGTAGGAGGATTTTCAAAATTAAACAGCAATCTTGTTTTTCCACATCTTAAAACACCAGACTAAGGTTGATAGGGCACATTTACAACAAAAAAGGCAGAAACCCATATAAGGGAGTTAATAGATTGGAAACCAGGAGTGAGACATAAAGTAGAAATAGCAGAAGTAGAAGAAAAAGAAAGACGAAGACCACCGAAGGCTAGGTGGATGGACAAAGTTGAAGGATATGAAATGAAATGAAACGAAACGAAACGAAACGAAACGAAACGAAACGAAACGAAATTGTACACAATACATAGAAGGAAAAGTATGAATATAAATATAAATGAATATAAAGTCATGCCATGGACCTCATCCATGGCGAGCCTCTTCTATATTTAGGGGAAAGCATTCAATTTCCGATAAATTGCCTCCTGTGGTTCTCCAACAGATAGAACCGATGGAAGCTAGATCTTACATAAGTTTTAATTCATTCACAACGTTCACCGTTATAGTTTAGTCCCTAAAGTGCTAAATTAGGTTAATTAAATATTCTTAGCAAGTACTTATGAGAAGTCGGCCCAAAGTCAAATACTAAGTTAATGAATTCCATTTTGGACCTGTGCATGCGGATGCGGCGGATAATATACTGTCAGAATCAGAGAGTGCTCGCTAATGTATACTGAGGTGCCCATTAGAGGATTTGCATTCAAATTATTGGCACGGGAGACCTTTGTTGTTGGGAATAGAACACGCGCTGTCGCACGTTCACAAGGTTGGAATTCGTCTCTCACATATTTAACTTCTCCTCATTGAAAACAATACACGCCTGTCAGGCACGGGATGAATCGAATTGTAAACAAAAACGGCACGCTTTGCATATCAGACGTACGTACCTTCATTCGTGTGAAGTCTGTATACTATTTAGAAAAAATAAGTTTGCGTGAGATGTGGATAAGTTGTACGTAGTTTTCTTGTTGAATAAGTTGGAATTGCCGTGAGATCTTTGACGGGTATAATCAAAAGAAAAATAATAAAAACAAATGTGACAAATACTATGTGTAGAAGAGTGGTGAGTTGAAAGTGGTTAATGATTTAAGAGGCTAGCAGTAGATGGATACAAACAGCTGATATTTTGGTCCACTAATGTTCAGGTAATGTCATAAATTCAGTTTTATTTAATATAATTATACTTTACCTAGTAAATGCTAGTACTTACCGTAGAATCTTGAGTTTAGGATTGAAGGCACTTCTCCTTTATGTGGTAGTTCAAATATTCGTAATCTTCAACCGACATTTATGATTATTTGATTAATATACCGAAAGAAAAAAACTTTAAAACTTTAGAAAATTTCATTTGCGTTAAAAAAGTATAAAAGTCTTTTAATTTTTAAACAACCTACAATAAATTTCTTACCTCAATCATTAGCTTAATAAAAAAAAAATAATTCATAAACATTTGAGTGCAGATATCACAACATTTCACAGAATTCCAGTTAGGTACTTAATTTGTAAAAATACAATAATTGAAACTAAATGCTAATAATAATTAGAGAGATCGATTAATTGACAACTGAGGAAAACGAGGAAAACCATTTTCCGACACAATGACTCCAAATTCTTGATATTTTGCTGATAATCGTAGCGTGAAAATGACGTTTAAGGGTACTTCCTTCGAATAGTCCATTGCTGTGACTTTCAATATTTTTTTCGATTTCCTTTCTCCTAACAACATTTCTACGCTAAGGATTTCAATCAAATATCAAGTATTTGGTATCATTGTAATCGGAAAGATGTTGTCTATCGAATAATCATGGTGTGGCCATTGGGTACCCGTGAAAAACATGACTCACTGGCCAAAAACCAATTAAATCACGCTAGAGCGCGCCAGTGATACAATGTTGGCCGAAATCGATTTAGTTAGTGTTTATTTGACAATTTTCGACTATTTTCACCAATTCATTGCCACCTAGATTAATACACAAAAAAGTTATTTTTGCGTTGTCTTGGTGAGAAAAATTGACGATCGATATGTTCTTGTATTCAGAATGTCATCCTGATTGGAAATATCACACAAAGAATATAGGGTACCATTTCAAATTTCTATGATAACGTCATTTCCGGAAAACCGGAAGTCATATTAACCTCAAGACTATCCCAAAGAATGGCATATTTGGTCTATTAACACAGTCCCAAATTTCATTCGTCTAGCTTTATAGACAACAAAATAAACCTGAGTACAAATGGCGTGGGTCACCCGGTAAAATAATTTTAATTAATATATGGTTATCGGCAAAAAATAAAAAAAAATATTATGCAAGCTTATTTTTATTTTCAATATTTGGCTTTAACTAAGGCTTCATTAGGAAATCTATAATAATTTTTTTGTATATAACTATCTTACTCCTTGGTTATACCGTACTGATGAGGACTAATAGTCCGAAACACGTGTCTACGGTTGCTTCTTCGTGTGACGGAATTGCCCGACAAATTACCTTTCTCCTATAACTATTATAACAAATGTATAATTTTTTTCGAACTATTATTTCTCCAGGTACTTGAAATTTTGCATTACTTTTGGATTTTCCCATGATAATTTCTTTGATAACTATAGCTTTTCATTTATTATACGATGGTTTGCAATGACTAATTTTACAAAATAAATATTTGAAAAATATATTTTTTTCTGGCAGGAATTAAAAGTAAGTGTAAATAATGTGCTGTTTTATACACCTGCATGCCACCAGAGACAAATAGTAAGCTTGAATAAAATACCTGATAATTTCTACATTTTAATTGTAATTGTAAACTAGTATCTAAAGCATTTTTTTTAAATATAAAAATCGTTAAAAATCCGACCAATCCTATTCGCCAGGTCATAAAACATTTTTAAGGGGAGGCCCTTGAAAAAAAAAATCAAATGAAGAAGCATCCTCATGGTATATGTAGTACATATGTAGTTTTTAATTTAAATTTGATAGTCAAAACCAGTCGATTAATTTACTAATTTACATTAATTTATTTACAATGTGTTGACATTTATTACCAATACATTGTTAAAATGTTTCGATAATAATGTTTATTACTTTCGTGCATTGGCACGTCATCAATAATATTACTGAAATATGAAATTTTCAACTAACCTATCATGCCGTTCGCGTTTATTATATCCAAATTTATAATTCAGCGAGGTTCGTATTAATGGCTTGCCCAGTATCCCAAAAATGGGGCAGAATTTTTCTCCATTTAATTCCCGCCTGTCAGTTATCCACAGGGCTATTTTCGGAAGGCGAACGCTGTCAGAAACTGATTGCTTATGTCGTTATGTAGGGGCCCTGTGCTTTTTGTGTACCCTATCGATCTGTCACGCCGCGACGATACGGGCCATAAGGTTAAACCAATAGATTTCTTTTTATTACCCGTGTAATTTCTCTACTTTATTTCACAACATAATTCCCCATAAACATATCGATTATGGTTGAATAACGTTAAAGAAAAAAGAGTTCAAGTGACTAACCTACATGTAGGCCATGACTTATTTCTAAACTAGAACAGCTACAACTTTAGATATCACAGAGTTTTTTTTAGAGTTTTATTCTAATAAATAGGCATTTAATAAAACAAATTATTGTCGATTGCAGAAGGGAACTTTGGACTTTATTTTTACGTTACTTACGCGGTGGTTATGGCAATTAGAGAAACCTATTATCCGATTATGTATTTTGTTATGTATTTTAATTTTCAATAATTTTCTTATTTAAAGATACACATCTGATTAAAAGCTTGTTAAACAAATTTGTCGGCGCCACTAGAAGTTACAAAAAAAAATGTGTTCTAGGTGTAATCTTTTCTGGGTGCCATGTTCTCTTTAACTGCGAAAACCATATAAACATCTAGCGAAAATTAAAAATCCTAGGCACTTTTGTTTTCAAGATACTTACAAGATAACAGTGTCTTAAAAAACATGTTTTTACTTTTCGCTTTTAGCTTTGAAGCCCAAGGTTTGTATGGTTATGAGTTGTAAACTGTAAAGAAGCTGGTAATAAGTCAGAATTTTTATTTTTGTACGGCGTGGTCAAAAACCGGCAAATTGTTAATTTGTAAGCGTAAACTATTATTATTGAGGGCACATTTAAGTTAAAAGTGTTTCATGGAATAGTTGTCGAGTATTATGCTAAAATATCAAACTGAAATGTGTAACTCAAATCTGAGAAGGCGGCACGCTCGTAATTGAAAATAATAGAAATTGGAAATTTTGGAATCATGAATTAGAATCAAACTACTACTAGGCTATCTCCTAAACACTATTTTTTGAATGCACACTTTGCATGTGACGTAACAGGCTGTAAAAGCTTGATGTTATAGAACGGATTTCAAATATTTTAATATACGAACAATATTTCTAAATAACAGCTACAATAGTGCACCTAATGTAGTTTTTATTGCATAAAACTTACTATGTTGTTGTAAATAATCAGCATACACAATTTTTGAAATTATTTAAAACAAAATTTTTCTGTATATGCTATCACACATCTGGCATGGGCAGAAATTCTAAATTATGTCTAGTTTTTGAGAAATTAAGTACCAAAATTATTAAAAAACACGGCTTTTTGGGAATTCGGTTTTCCCTAAAACTAATGTAAATCAAAATTTTTCTGTTTAGATTCTACAGAGAATGTCATACCAGAATAGTCATTTTGTAATATTTGTTGTTTTTGGACCGAGTAATAATTTATTTTCGATTCTTGTCTTTTGACAAATTAAAATTCTCCGTTATTCTGACATCAACATGTAAAAGCTTTGTCATAAATTTGGTTAACACTGAAAGACGATGCTTGAAAACTATAATGTTTGGTCCTAAAAACAGTGGAACACCGTTGTATCTTTTCAATTTCCAATTTATTTTTTTACAGAACACATCGATCTACTTATTGCCAACAAAAAATCCCCATAGATCAAATGGAAAGTCCCCTGTGGTATCTAAACAAAGGAGAAAACTCGAAATGATGAAGACTCAAAATTTTTCTAAAGTCTCCACTATCCTCCAAAGAATTTCCTTTTGAATATTTTCGAAATTGAACATATTAAAACTTCTATTTATAAAAGTAGTAAATATTATGTTAATCGGTTTTAAATGCATCGTGAACAAAGTTTGAACATACTCCAACACGATTTATTTTTTTATCACGGGGCACACTGTAAATGACGGCGAATTTTAGATTTATTATTTGGTATTTTTTTAAATTTGGCGTATTTCGTAAATAAACTCGCAAAAATCCGTAACAATGTTTGTCATGGTAAGAGTCCTCAAAAACTAACCGATATAGTAATAACTGTAATAATTAAAACAAAAGCGACAGTTTAAAACACGTTTTTTAAATTAAAATTAATTAAAATCCCAATATAGTTAAATTTATGTTATTACATATTTTTTCCACTATTTGCTGTAAATATTAAAAAAAGAACAGGTTCCACCGAGATTTGAACTCGGATCGCTGGATTCAAAGTCCAGAGTGCTAACCATTACACCATGGAACCGATGCGTCATACATTCCGAGAATGCCGGCTTCGTCATGGCCTCCTAGATCGCAAAATAATATATTAAAGTTTAATTATAATCAAATCGTCTAACATTGATTTTATTATATTACGATACCACACAAATTATCTATTACTTTTTTTGCCGATATAGAGTAAAAAAAAAATAAAAAAATGTGGGCTCGTCCGGGATTTGAACCCGGGACCTCTCGCACCCTAAGCGAAAATCATACCCCTAGACCAACGAGCCAGGTGCCTATTAATTCTTAAACAATCAATATAAAACGACGCGATACATGAAATTATATGCATCTTGATTACGTAGGTGTGTCCGGCATTGTTGTGTATTTTAATTGTATTTATTTGCAGTATTGGCCGGTGTCCGCAATATTGTAATTAATGGATAACGATCGCAAAACAACGTTTCGAGTTTAATTTTACATTCGGTTTCAATTTGGAATTGAATCGCATCCATGGCCACAAAAGCTACAGCGTTTGGCTTCCGGTCGTGAACAATATCAGTGTATGCCGCTTTAAATGTATAAATAAACATGGGACCGTCCTAATTGTCGCTGATTGCGGGCGCGAGTTCGATTTGTACAGTGAATATAATCAGTTTACCCAACGCAAGAATTAAATTGTTGTGTTTTCAATGTTTTTTTTTTAGTTAAATCTCCAATTTTTACGTTATCAATCTTATATTAAATAATATAATCATATTATCACCCATAAATGTATTTCTTAATTAAAAAAATGCCCAAAACAATTCTTTTATTATTTTTTTAGAAAATAATCTATGTCCGGGTTATGCCGTGTGTCAAGATTTGTAAATGCTGACGTTTCGCGAACCATGTTGCTCGCTTATTCAGAGCTAACTGAATACTAATACAGTATTAGTTAGTTCTGAAGAAGCTAGCATGGTTCGCGAAACGTCAGCATTTACAAATCTTGACACGCGGTATAACCCGGAAACAGTTTATTTTCTAAATGACTCAGGCCGTGAAAGTCTACGTACTTAATTATTTTTATTAAATAAGCCGTTATCTAACTTCTATTATAATACTGTTTAAATTCTTTGTTAATAGAACAAATATTGCTCAACTTATTGCGAAAAGGCAATGATTCTCTTCAAATTTTCAACTGATATGTGGAATTTTCCGATAAAAATGCCTACTATAATATGATTTCTTGATTTTTAATTTATATTGATATTTCACGGGGCTTTACATTTAAAAAGGACAAGTTTTTTTTACAATAAGTAGACCACAGTCTCGTATATTTCAAAATAAAATAAATCGGATAAAAACTTTTGAAAAACACTCCTAAACACTCTTAAGTAGAACAACCCGTATATTCTCCAGTTATCATTAACATAGGTAATCCTAATTACACGTAAATTTGAATTATCTGGATATGCTTTCCTATTTCAGTTGAATCTCTTTTAATCCCTTTCTTGTTGTTGTTTTAAGTAGGTCCTTTGACTTAATGATAGCATACAGATTGAATTGCCTTACATTAGAAAATTTTAGAGAAAAGGGCGATAGAAACTTAAGGAAATATTGATCACTCTGGAAGTATAGATTTTGTGCATGGAAAGAAAACCACTATTGTCGATAAATTTATATGCGTTGAATATGAATCTGGGCTCATAAGTCTTCACAAGGTTTTTGGGGGAAAAAAATTGGGTAAGTGTAAAACGAGATTTCGTTTTCGCGCCTAAACCAAATGTCCTCCAAACTTCAAAATACCCTCAGAGTAACCCTTAAAATTAGTACAATTTATCTGAAATCCTGGAATTTGATTCACCTAATTCCCATTAACTTTTTTTATTTCAATGGAAATGTGTCTATAAAAACCTCTTTTCCATTGTTTTGTGGAATTATTTTAATAAGTGCATGTTTCGTCAAAAGGACATCTTAAGCCCACCATCTAAAATACAGTAAAACATAACTTAATCTAGATACATACAATTGTTTAAAAGTTAGTTACGGTCAAAGTTAAAATTCGCTATACATAACAATATATGCCTATCGTTTTGAAACACACAAGACGTGGAGGTAGCAGCGTAATAGGGGAAAATAGGTTGGCCAATTTAAAAGTGTAAGAAAAAATTGTTTATTATTTAAATGTTAATTGATCGTTAAGTAACGTTATATTCCTCTATTTCCAATTTATTGTTCTCAACCATTTACATTGATGAATTAAGTTGGTATTATAATATACATAAACATGTATTATAATTATAATGATGACCTGTGTTTAATTAATGTTGAAATAAGTTAGACTTTTTTATGCTCCGCCATCTGTGTTGTTTCCTTCTGGTTTGACCTGCATATATGGAATTAAATTCTGGACATTTTCTTATTTTGGTCTCGAAATGAATACCAGGGACAAATCGTAGCTCTAGCATATACAGGCTGTCCCAATATTTCCCAGTCAATTTAAGGCATTTCTATACTGTGAAAAAAAAATCTGATGTGGCCAGGCACATGACTTTATCATACAATATATAAAATTAATAGTTTAGTTGCATGAGAATCTATTTGATTGATATCAGTCGTGTCTGCATTAAAATAAAACTAGTTAGCCAGGATTTAACAGTTAAATAAATAAATAATTCCTTTATTAAAATAAGACAATATTAATTGCAACAAAATATTATTTATATTTAGGGCGCAGTTCAGCACACTTGTTTCCAAATTGCCTTACTCTTCCACTCAACCCCTTACGCAAACCATAATTGTAGCAATAATATAAAAATAATTCCGAGAACTTATCAAAACAAAAACAAACAACAAAATTACTCTAGAGTCTAATTACTTCGTTATTGCAGCAAATCCAACTCAACAAAACATCGCACCTGCCCATAAAAAATAAAAATTAAAAAGCCTCCAATGTGCGTTCGATGCCTAAAGTCCCCTGTTGAGCAAACAGCCAACGCTTCACCTTTCCCCCAAAACTGTTTCACGATAATTTTTTCATATCTTCCCTGAGACCATTGTATATGTGACTGACCTGGTAAGAGAATGACCGTTTATACAGCTCAGTGCGATGGGCAGGTGGAGCAAACAAACCCCCGAATCTTAAATTAAGGTTATGGACATACGTTCTACAGCATATCTTCCGCATGAGGTATTGTGGGATCCTAGTGGATAGCAACTTATGATACAATTTGGGATGAATAAAAGAACTGGTCTTTATCTGATGTAGTTATTTATTGATCTAATGGCCATTAGATCAATAAATAACTACATCAGATAAAGACCAGTTCTTTTATTCATCCCAAATCGTTATAACTGATGCAAATGGAGGAATTCATTACTAGTATTATGTATGATACAATGCTGCATGCAACACCCTAGTGTTATCCCAAGTCGCCCAGCCCATTCGATGCATGATCATACTTCGTCAAACCAAAAACAAACAGAACACATGCATTTTGGACACGCTCAACACGCTGCCTATCCGACGCCTTCAGGCAAGGACTGTACACGGTATCACAATATGAGATCTTTCTATACTATTAACTACGGTCAATATTAATTGTGAGATAATGTCAAAACATCAGCATTTGACACTACCGGTACTGTCAGCATTTGACACTACCGGTATTGTCATTAGACTGAAAAATTTGCAAATCCTGGGTCACTATACCGGGTGATTCAATTTCGATCCTCACCATGGGGATCTCGCTTATTACTGGAGATAGAGCCTATGTTTAAATTTGGCAAAGTTTCGTATTTTTGTGCTAATCAATTATCTGAAAAGAAATTTAAGCTATCATTTTTCATTTTGAAGATATCCACAAAAAACTGAAATTTTAATATATCGTTTTTAATTTTTTATTCAAAACCAAATGTAGCTAGACATTTGAAACAAAAACATTCTACAGGTACCTTTTAACAAGGAATGCAGTGTCATTTTTTAATTTGAAATAACATCAAAGATGGCGGCGTAACCATGGCCAACTTTTGTTTTTCTTATGGTCGCCATATTGAATTTTAGCATTTTCCGATGCTCGTGCTTTTTCTCATTTCCGCAATGTATAACATGTTACCATTCTTTTTTAAAATAATGGTGTAATAATCAAAAAACCTTCAGGTACCCAACTGGAGCTTGGTTACAGACCGCCGGAGTCGGTGCCAAGCAACACCAACAAAATGCACTTGGATCAAGCGGCGCCCTCAGCATTAGGTTTGCCATTTAACCAAATTAACCTTAATTGTGGTTGATTGTGGACGTAAAATGCCGTTTACCAATAACGAAAAGCTTGATATAATTAAGAGTTTAATTGAATTTTGACATTTTCCGATAGTCGTGTCTTTTCTCATTTTCGAAATGTTGGCCTTAATTTTTAAAACAATTGTTTAATAATAAAAAAAACACGTTCTTCTTTTTCTTGTTGTTTGTCAAGTTACCAACTGCAGCTTGGTTACAGACCGCCGGCGTCGGACTGACCAAGAGTGGTTTGGATTTAAAACATTCAGATTGTAAAAGAAGCACGTTTATACAACATAATGATTATGTTTTAAGTAAATGTTCAAATTGGCCGCTATTTTCTTGAAGGCATAACAGCGTGTTCGCTTTTCCACATGTTGTTATGCTCTTCTAACTGTTCTTCCCGGAATAGCATTGACCGCATTTGTTATTCGATCCCGCAGATCGTCGATATTTCTGCGAGTATCGTGATAAATTTTGTCGTTCACAGTTCCCCAAAGAAAATAGTCCAGAGGACAAACCAGGAGATCCACCACTCCACCATTACCAATCCAGCGATTTGGAAATTGTCGATTTAAATAATTTCGTACAATTGCAAAGTTTGACTTGTGTGGGGTTTGTACAGTTTCAATATCTTTGTTCGTGGTCTGCAAGCACGTGTTTGCGGCAATTACAAATTAAGGGACAATTCCCGCTTAGAAATCCAAGAATCGTCATTTATGTAAAAACCAGTAGTTGAAGCATTGCAAATCAATGTAATTTAACTTTTACCATTTCTAAAATACCTCTTTGATTAGTTTCAACATTTCTATGAG
Organism: Melinopterus prodromus; assembly: GCA_964023965.1. Classification (NCBI taxonomy): domain Eukaryota; kingdom Metazoa; phylum Arthropoda; class Insecta; order Coleoptera; family Scarabaeidae; genus Melinopterus; species Melinopterus prodromus. Next base: position 12,790,601 of record OZ030397.1, read on the forward strand.
GATTATATGAATTGCAATGTTTACTAAACGATCCATGGTCCGCTAAATTTCCGTCCAATGTTAGGAATATTGTACGATGCGACATTTCTAAGAGAACAATAATAAACCCTTATATCATGCTTTTCGTTATTAGTAAACGGCATTTTACATCCACAATCAACCACAATTAAGGTTTATTTGGTTAAATGGCAAACCTAACGCTGAGGGCGCCGCTTAATCCAAGTGCATTTTGCTGGCGTTGCTTGGCAACGACTCCGGCGGTCTGTAACCAAGCTCCAGTTGGGTACCTGTAGGTTTTTTGATTATTACACCATTATTTAAAAAAAGAATGGTAACAAGTTATACATTGCGGAAATGAGAAAAAACACGAGCATCAGAAAATGCCAAAATTCAATATGGCGCCCATAAGAAAAACAAAAGTTGGCCATGGTTACGCCGCCATCTTTGATGTTATTTCAAATTAAAAAATGACGCTGCATTCCTTGTTAAAAAGTACCTGTAGAGTGTTATTGTTTCAAATGTCTAGCTACATTTGGTTTTGAATAAAAAATTAAAAACGATATCTTAAAATTTCAGTTTTTTGTGGATATCTTCAAAATGAAAAATGATAGCTTAAATTTCTTTTCAGATAATTGATTAGCACAAAAATACGAAACTTTGCCAAATTTAAACATATGCTCTATCTCCACTAATAAGCGAGATCCCCATGGTGAGGCTCGAATTTGAATCACCCGGTATAGTATTAAATCAATGCAGATGCGACCGATCTCGATCAAATAGAATTTGCTCTTGCAGCTAAACTATTAATTTTACCAAAAAATATCATAGGCATAAATTATTCAAAATTTCCTCTGCTTTAATTTATTATTTAACTATTTTGACGAAATTACAGAAATGGCGGCATCATTTCTAAAATCCTTGAAAAAGGGTTAGAGTAAACACCCAATTCCTTTGGACCCTTTTGAACCAAAAGCTTTTCAACTCTAAGTTTGGTCATGAAACTTCTAAATATGAAGTTCCGTGCCGATACCTTTAATAGTTTCTCCGGAAATGAATTAACAAAAATTGGGTACACACACGATTACAATACTTTACATACTGCGTATGATAAAGTAAAAAAGTCATTTAGACTTATGTGTTTTTAGAAACGCACAAATAACCCACGTCATAATTATGGCGCTAATCGCAAAATGCTCGCTGCCATTCGATTCTGAAGTTCCTTATGCACCTGGCATCGGAAAGGAATTTAAATATTTATGAAAACTATTTATGCAAATTTTGGAAATGCTTTATTTATGCAAATATAGAAATGCTTTCCGATGGCAGTTGCGTCGGTTTACTATCTGCAGTACCACATTATAAAATTAAATGTTAACTATAAGAGCACAAGTTATTTTCTTCTGAACTTCTCTAGACTTGCACTAGAGTCCGTGTTTGTAATAAGTTGGCAACCATGTTAACAATAGCGACAATTGTGAAAGTACTATGTTATCGACTAGAAGACTTAAATACAGTCCAGTTTGAATATTCTTACAAATAGAATGCAATACATTAATTTCTTTAGGTTATACCATACGTCAAATGTAGTAAATACTAAATAAAAACAGACATTTTATAGTAGCGCCATCTACATCTGGTGATTTTTTTTATTTTGATGTTTTGGAGAGAAGTTTGCTACAGTTCGCTATTTGAATTGAGACGGGACCCTTAACTGTTCAGTGTATAAACAGGCAGAGGCCCAAACGGGACCCTTAAGACGTTAGAACCATTTAAATTGCGATTTTGTTAGCATTTCAAACTACTGTAACTTTTTAAGGAATTGGAAAAATAAAGTTTATATGCAACTATTTAGTCATGATTGGCATCTATTTTAGAAAAGAAAATACAGATAGATTAGATCTTTTTACTTCTCATTCACAAAATCGATGCATCATTATCATTATTTTCCTAATTTTCAATTGCCTTTTGTTCAAAAATTTTCTGTTTCATGGCCAAAAATGTTTTATGCTACCATTATGACAATTATTTTTTTTAATAATTTTATTAGTAAGAAACATTAATTTTATTAATTCGATACCATCATAAGTAAGCTGTATAAGGAAGTATACTAGGAAATATAAGGAAAAACACAAAAAAGTTAAATCATTTGCCCAGTGTTGTCATCATTATTCGTTAATTGGTATGTTATCAATCAAGCCAATCGAAGAAAGGAATGTGTGGAATGAAAGGAATCGAAGACAATCAAACAAAAGAAAACGAGGTTGCCATTAAATAATGTCGAACTTTTCTCCAGCTTAACTCACGTGAGACATGAGAAAAGATGTTTTGCCTGTTTTGGAATTTAGTTACCTCAACTGTTTTACAATCTATTATTATTTATTGTAATTACTCACACACTACATATATTATACTAAGATCAATAAATAATAATCAAATAATTTAATAAAGATTGGTATTACCGAGCTTCGCTGTGCGTGGCATCTTTTCAGCTCAGCCATTAAGAAAATCAACGCCACTTATGGCCCGCAACTTTTCGTTGCAAAGCAAGAGAAAACATTAGAAACCCCTGTTGCGATAAACAAAAATGCCAAAGCTCTTCCTTGTTTGTTATTCGTGTACCAATTCTTCAGTAAGTCCTCTGTTCTGGTACCAATTCATATCAATTTGTAAAAACTAAAGCCACAAGAAGGAAACATAGTATGGTTCATCAGTTTAAGTACCACGGTTAGTTAGATATCCAAATACTTGTAAACTACCATGAAAACTACAAAAAAAAATATATTTTTACTTTTTCTGGCCAAGTCTAAATTATCATATTTCACGATTTCAGGTCATATCGGAATACTGCAAACGGCGACAACAGACGCGTCCATTCTCGCACATCGTCATGGATCTCCACCAAGAAGCTATGGCATCTCTGGAGACGGCCATGGACACTCCATGGGGACCTCCGGCCATGCCGGAACTGCGCACTCTAACCAGAAATAGGTAATTTTCCAGCAACAGTTGCATAACCGTGCCTGTATTCATTACGTGCACGCAAATCCAGCCACGCCATGATTAATTCCGCGGCCTGCTAGATGCACATTATAATCGGCCGCTGTTATAATAAATATATGTCATAGTGTCAAATGCGTGCGCGATATCAAGTTCACTATCAATTAGCGAACTAATTTATGGAAATCCGTGATATGTTCGATGATAATTGTTGCTTTGTTTATTATTACGCAGAGCTTGTGACGCTTCTACTGGTTATTATGTATTCTGTTTTGACATTATAATTCATTAAATATAATTAATTGAATCTTGTAAAATAACTGTTGTTTACCTATATAAATCAAAAACTTTTAGGTCTTGTTTTTAATATTGTGTTGTTAAGAATGAAGGAAAACCAGTGGGTGTAGTCTTGAAATTAATTTCCAAGTTTTCCTGGCCTGTCAATCTCATATAATGACGTTGTTTTCATTTCTTTTCCGCTACACTAGGTTCGAAAAGTTGCCGCTTTTTGCTAGCATCATTCAGTCGGTGTATATTTCGCAGCCATCCGAGTTGTCGTTCTTCAATTACATTCTGAATTGGTTTATTTGTTCCATAAGGGTCTCATTTCTCACTTTATCCGTTTTTGTTATTCCCTGCATTCTCCCCAAAGCTCCATAAATAAAAGTATTGCCATTTCCTTGGTCCTGCTCTTATTTTTCCCATGATTTGCTACGTATATTAGTGATGGATGGTGTTACTACTTTCTAGTAGACGAACTTCTATAGTCGATGGAATATTTCTTCTTCACAGGAATGTGTCTCTGAGGATGTAGTAGATTTTTCCAGCCTTTCCGATTTTTTCCGTTATTTCCTTGCCTATGCTATCGTTATATTCCACTGTTGTGCCATTAAGGTGGCTACACATGTAACTGCAAACTTGCTAAGCCTGCATGATCCATCTTTTTGCACAAGCACGTAAAATTTCCCTTCGACACCACACGATACAAGTATGGTTTAACAATCGCAAGTTTGTGCTTGGACTATGTCGGACGACGATGCGCTGGCTTTGGCTGCTTTGTGCCTCATCCACAAGAGGAAAACGGGAAACAAGAAAAGTAATGTTTGGTGTAAAGAGTGGTTGGGCGATGAACTTCTCGGAGTCTCTTGATCTCCTAAAAAGTCAAACAACCAGAGTATAGGCTCATATATTTCATCTGTACCTGTGCCACAGTGAAGAGATGCATCGTTTTTTCTTTTCTCTAATTAATTAGCCCTGAAGGCATTTATCTTCTTAACAACTGAATCTTTATCAATTAATCTATATTTACTTAATAAGATCTTATATACTGCATCCTACTTCGCCATATCATGGTGAATTAATTCGATAAAGCCACAGGTGATTTTGGTATGCACGAATAAACTCGTCCAATAGTTCTCGATTGACCTTCTTCAGATCGCTAGACATGATGATACTTGTAGAGCTCACTCAGGACTGAAGTTTGTTTCTGCAAGTCCAAGATACACCCGTTTGATTGATCATGCATGTTTGTCAAGTTTGCAGTTAGGTGTGTAGCAACCTTAAGTATTTCTAGCTGTGCATCTGTTCTAAGGGGATTCCTTCTAGTTCGATGTCGTTTCAGTTTTTGTCATTAAATTTTTACTTTTTTATGTTTATTTCCACATTTATCTTCCTCAGTCTGATATACCATTATACTGTTTCTGCAGCTGCTTGGCCCTTTTTTTATGGCGTCATATATAATTACAGTTATTACAACATCGGATATTGCGACCAAACTGATATAACGAGTAAACAAACCTGGTCGGATACAGTTGCGTGAATTTGGCCCCCCATCACTGGAATTTTGAAGTTTTTATTACACCATCGTTTGACCATTTGTTTGACCATGTTTGACCATATTTTTATTTCGTTTGACCACACTCCGTTTTTGAGATATTTGACACCCATGCTTTCCGCCCATGCTTGGTTTTAATATGTCATTCGTGCTAGTAATACTTGATTTTCCGCAATTTTTACGTTTGACCATTTTCCGTAATCGAATAATGGTTATTCGATTATTATTCGCCAATCATGGTGATTGGCCATATTTGGAAATTTTTAAAATCGCTGATAATTTTGAATTACAGCCTAATTTTCAATGTATTTTCGATACTATGCGATAAAAAACTTCAAGTGATACAGCATGTTGGCACTAATTTGCATAAAAAGAAATATACGCAATTCAAATCTTTACCACAGCTTACATTACACCAATCGTTTGCTTCAACGTCAAAAACTGAAGGCGAAAATTTCTTCCGTTTTGACTTATGCAATGCATTAATTAGTTCATCTTTTGTACCAGTTGCATGTAGTTTTTTTGTCAAATATATTATCGTTTGTGCCTGTATTTTACCTTACCTTTCAGCATATGTCTGCATATTTAGTAAGATTAGGTGCATATAATTTACAAAATATATGCATATTGTATATGCGCATATGTCACTGTTTTTTAGTGCATATAATTCACATCTCTAATAATTACTGAGAACAGCAATGGAGTTTCTTTAGCTTAACATCTATGAAGCAAATGTGGATATTTTTCTTTTTCTTAGTAGTTTTCCTGTTAACTGTCTCATTATGAATATTAGATCTTGTGTGCTTGTTCCCTTCTAAAATACGTAATTAATGTAATTAATCAAGTAGCACTATTTATTTACTGCATATAACTAATAAGAAATAAAACTGGAAAATATGAAAAAAAAAATCTGATGTGGCCAGGCACATGACTTTATCATACAATATATAAAATTAATAGTTTAGTTGCATGAGAATCTATTCTATTGAGATAAATCGTACGTATTGTCAAATCATCAGCATTTGACACTACCTACACATTAGAATAATAGTTATTTATTAATTAATATAATATATAATATATAATATATAATAATATATATAATATATATAATATATATAATATATATAATATATATAATATAATATAATATAATTAATACTCATTAGAATAATAGTTATTTATGTCACAAATGCCGAAAGTACGGAATAGCGCGACGAGCGGTGATGCGGCGCGTCACCGAAGGCGGAGTGTCGCCGTCGCATATGACCGAGTCGGCTATCTAGTTTTTGGCAGGAGCGACATCAACGTTTATTGTGTTGCTTTTTAAGAAATACGTATTTAAAAAAAAATAAATGATTTCTGTATAGTAAATGCTAGGTTGGTACCACTTTGACGAAACGTCAAGTTTAAAGGTGCGTTCCAATTAGTAGGTAATGGTAGCTAATGGCGGTGGTAGAATACGAAATTATAGTGTTTCTTACATATCGTGATAATGACACATATTAGTTTGCATGTGCATAAACATGAGTCACTATCAATTTTCTATTGGAAATACTATAACGGCGTCTGCTACCACTGCCATTATCACTAATGAAAACGCACCTTAAAAAGGTAATTGAAATTCTGACAGATTTATATTTGTTCATGACACATCCCTACCAAAATACTAAAATAAAACTACACTCATCGCTATACTTTATTTATAATTTTCTCAATGTATCGTTTTTGGAATTAGATATAAAGACGGGTTGATATTTCTTATCAACAAATAATCAAATTGGTGATCTTACTTTATTTGAAATTTGTATTTTAAAATTTGCCGCACTACAGCGGCAACGTTCCATAGTGGTTCTCCAACCTCGGATGAGATCAGCTGTTTTCGAATGTGACAACACAAAAAAATATTTGTCAAAATCCTGGCTACTATGTAATTTCATATCAATGCAGATGCGACCGATCTCGATCAAATAGAATTTGCTCTTGAAGTTAAACTATTAAGTTTACCAAAATTGTCATAGGCATAAATTATTCCAAATTTACTTACTTTAATTTATTGTTTAAGTATTTTGACGAACTTACAGAAATTCCGGCTCATTTGCAAAATCCTTGCAAATGGCTTAGAATAAACTACCAGTTCCTTTGGACCCTTTTGAACCAAAAGCTTTTCAGCTCTAAGTTTGGTCATAAAACTTCTAAATATGAATTTTCGTCCCGATACCTCTAGTAGTTTCTCCGGAATCATCGCCACAAAAGTATTTTGTACTTTGCCGCACTAGAGCGGCTACGTTCCATAGCTGTTCTCCAACCTCTGATGAAATCAGCTGTTTTCGAGTGTGACAGCCATAGACATTTCTGTGGTGACAGCACAAAAAAATATTTATCAAATCCAGACTACTATGTACTTTCATATCAATGCAGATGCGAAAGATCTCGATCAAATAGAATTTGCTCTTGAAGCTAAACTATTAATTATACCAAAAAATGTCATAGGCATAAATTATTCAAAATTTCGTCTACTTTAATTTATTATTTATCTATTTTGACGAAATTACAGAAATGACGAAAATCGTTGAAAAATGCTAAGAGTAAATAGCCAGTTCCTTTGGACCATTTTGAACCAAAAGCTTTTCAGCTCTAAGTTTGGTCATAAAACTACTAAATACGCACTTTCGTCCCGATACCTTTAGTAGTTTCTCCGGAATCGTCGTCACAAAAATCGTTTACACACGCACACACACACACACACAGACATTTTTTTGTACCTTGGTCAAAAATGTTCAGGGGACCCATAAAGACCTATTTCCGCTAAAATCTCAATTTTTTTTTTTTCGGCATGATTACAATACTTTACATACTGCGTATGATAAAGTAAAAAATCTGATGTGGCCAGGCACATGACTTTATCATGTACAATATATAAAATTAATAGTTTAGCTGCATGAGAATCTATTCTATAGAGATAAATCGTAGGTATTGTCAAAGCATCAGCATTTGACACTACCTACACTACGTCATTAGAATAATAGTTATTTATGTCACAAATGCCGAAAGTACGGAATAGCGGGACGAGCGGTGATACGGCGCGTCACCGAAGGCGGAGTGTAGCCGTCGCATATGAGCGCATATGATTGCTTTTTAAGAAATACGTATTTAAAAAAAATAAATGATTTCTGTATAGTAAATGCTAGGTTGGTACCACTTTGACGAAAGGTGCGTTCCGATTGGTAGGTAATGATAGCTAATGGCGGTGGTAGAATACGAAATTATAGTATTTCGTACATATCGTGATAATGACACATATTAGTTTGCACGTACATAAACATGAGTCACTAGCAATTTTCTATTGGAAATACTATAACGGCGTCTGCTACCACTGCCATTATCACTAATGAAAACGCACCTTAAAAAGGTAATTCAAATTTTGACAGATTTATATTTGTTCATGACACATCCCTACCAACATACTAAAATAAAACTACACTCATCGCTATACTTTATTTATAATTTTCTCAATGTACCATTTTTAGAATTAGATATAAAGACGGGTTGATATTTCTTATCAACAAACAATCAAATTGGTGATCTTATTTTATTTGAAATTTGTATTTCATAATTTTGCGCACTACAGCGGCACGTTCCATAGTGGTTCTCCAACCTCTGATGAGATCAGCTGTTTTCGAATGTGACAACACAAAAAATATTTGTCAAAATCCTGGCTACTATGTAATTTCATATCAATGCAGATGCGACCGATCTCGATCAAATAGAATTTGCTCTTGAAGGTAAACTATTAATTTTACCAAAAAATGTTATAGGCATAAATTATTCAAAATTTCCTCTACTTTAATTTATTAATTAACTATTTTGTCGAAATTACAGAAATGGCGGCTCATTTCCAAAATCCTTGAAAAAGGCTTAGAATAAACTAAAAAGCTAAACTATTAATTTTACCAAAAAATGTCATAGGTATAAATTATTCAAAATTTCCTCTGCTTTAATTTATTATTTAACTATTTTGACGAAATTACAGAAATGGCGGCTGATTTCTAAAATCCTTGAAAAAGGCTTGGAGTAAACACCCAGTTCCTTTGGACCCTTTTGAACCAAAAGCTTTTCAACTCTAAGTTTGGTCATGAAACTTCTAAATATGAAGTTCCGTGCCGATACCTTTAGTAGCTTCTCCGGAAATGAATTAACAAAAATTGGGTACACACACACACACACACACACACACACACACACACACACACACACACACACACACACACACATACACACACACACACAGACATTTTTTTGTACCTTGGTCAAAAATGTTCAGGGGACCCATAAAGACCTATTTCCGCTAAAATCTCAAAAAAAATTTTCGGCACGATTACAATACTTTACATACTGCGTATGATAAAGTAAAAATTAAAACTTAGCCAATGGATATGTAATAGGTGACCAAGAAACTTATCTTATGGATCGTAATCCAGAACTTTATGGGTAGGTGATCATATTTACTAATAAATTCTTAATAAAAAAATCTTAATCAACATAGTTGCGAAAATGCACAGCTTATATAATACTTCTGCTGTACGAGAGCATGGGTTTATCTGAAGAGGTCCAAAACGTTTACATTGTGTTGAAGTTGAAGGTTCGGAAGCTATAACTCTAAAGTCTCAAAGCCTAGCCATAATAGACCAAAATGTTGATTACTCCTGAAATAAAAATAGAAACCACTGTTGGTGAGAAACCAGGTGGTGCGCAATTGTCTAAATTTTACGTTTTGTTTGATGAACAAATTGTTTGATTGATTGTTTGTTTGGTGGCAAACTGTGGGACAATAAATTCATTATTGCATTATTACATCTTACACGGGTTTAATTGGTCAATAATTTGGTATATCGGAGTATGTACTATCCTTTTTTGTGTAATTAAATTATTTTTTTTATTATTTCCACTGTTTTGGAACAAATTCAGTCGCAAGTATTTTTATAAACAACGGTACCTGAATGACTTGTTCCAAATAAGGGAATAGTTCGTATATCAACACACACTTATTACGAATAAACCCATTGCATAATTACCTATTGTTAATGTTACTATTTATTCGAGAAACATTTTTTAACGTAGCCATGCGTAAACTTTATAAATAGACGTCAAACAATTTTGCAATAACATACTATTAAAATTGTAGCAGCTAGCATTCCGTGTAATTTCAGATAATGAAATCCTGAGATTATAGATTATAGTCTGTTGATGTTTTGAATTCCAATATTCATTTCCTTCCATAGCGTCGACCAGTGTGGAACCTTAACCATGCCAAGACGTTGGGGCCTAAGTAAACCCATCGAACGACCTAAGCTCACCAGAGAAGCCAGTACCAGCATGGAGGAGCTCACCTTTTCAACTCAACTATCCATGCTACCAACAGGACGACCTAAATCCATGTGCATCCCCGAATTTTTACCTCAGGAAGAAGCAGAAGACGAAGAAATCTACGATAAGGCAGAAGAAGAAAATTTTTACTCCACACCTTTCGACTTGCTGGATACGTATAGGCCAAGCTCTAGCCTTCAAAAGCTCCAGAAAACCACCAGAGAGAAAAGTAAGAGACCTAGAGTGCGTAGGAATCCAGTACAAAGAGCAGCTTCGAGGTTATACAAAGCTAACGATGATAACTTTGGAATCAGGGAGAGAAATTGCGTGGGACCCGAGTTTGTTGTTCGTGCTGCTTTACCAAGCAAACAATTCACGGTAATAGACTCGAAAGGTGGAGCAAAGAAAACAGTAACTGTTATATTATTAAACGGGCAGAAAATTGATGTTTTATGTAACCCAAGTACAACTACAGCTGGTCAATTATTCGAGCTCATCATACAAAAAGAACATATCGAAGAGAACTTTATGTTAGGTCTATCAACCCTCATAGCTGGCGATTTCGTCTTCTTGCCATCCGATACCAGAATCTCCAAAATAATCCAACAAAGCACACCACAAGGTGGTACCATAACTTTGTTCATGAGGGTTCGCTTCTTCTTACCGAGCTTAAGAGGAATCCGTGGAAACCAAGCCAGGCACTTATTATACCTTCAATTGAGGAGGTCGATTCTGGAGCATCAACTTCCTTGTTCCTTCAGTCAATTGGTTGAGTTGGATGGCTTTGCTCTTCAAGCTGAGTTCGGTGACTTCAGTGAAAGGGTATGTTATTACACTTATTACTACTTTGTGGTTTGTTATGGTTTTGAAATGTGTGTTTTCAGGAACATGGTGCTAGAGATTATTTTTTGTTGGAGCATTACGTGCCTGAAACAATGACTTGTGCTGTTGATGACACGAATTCATTGAGGTATGACTTGATTCGTGCGCATAAGTACAAGAAGGGGTTGGATGCTGATAGGGCTGAGGAAGATTTCATCCTATTGGCGCAGACTTTGCCGCATTACGGAGGCCATTTTTATACAGCGTCATGGGTAAGTGGAATAAAAATAACGACCTAGTGTAAAGAATGTCTGGATAAAGTCAAAATGCGATAATTATGGAATTGGCATAAAATTTTACTGTAAAAGCCAGAAACATAAAATATAATTAATGACAATACTCAAAATAAACAGTGTTAATTCCTTAATTGATTTAATATTGTGAATTTGGCGCATGTAATTGATAGACTAATATTATTTATCGCATTAATATGTTATGAAGTTTGAATTAATGTCAATTTAGTAATTGGTGGTAGATTAATAATTAAGCATATAAATCGAGAGCACGCAGTTTATACGCGAGCCGTAGGCGAGCGTGTTAACATGCGAACTATATATGACAACCAACCTACGTGGTTGACAGACTTGACAGTACTTTCGTCTAATGATGACAGTTCCATGCAAAGCTACTGTCGCAATAATCATCAGTGTGTGTCATGGTAGGAATTATACCGGGTGATTCAATTTCGAGGACCACCATGGGGATCTCGCTTATTAGTGGAGATAGAGTTTTTGTTTAAATTTGGCAAAGTTTCGTATTTTTGTACTGATCAATTATCTGAAAAGAAAATTAAGGTATTATTTTTAATTTTGAAAATATACGCAAAAAACTGAAATGTTAATATCGTTTTTAATTTTTTATTCAAAACCAAACGTAGCTAAACATTTGAAACAAAAACATTCAGCTACTTTTTAACAAGGAATGCAGTGTAATTTCCTAATTTGAAATAACATCAAAGATGGCGGCGTAACCATGGCCAACTTTTGTTTTTCTTGTGGGCGCCATGTTGAATTTTGGCATTTTCCGATAGTTGTGTCTTTTCTCATTTTCGCAACGTATAGCATATTAGAATTATTTTTTAAAACAATGGTTTAATAATAAAAACACTTTCTTCATTTTCTCGTTGTTAATTGCGCTTATCAAGTACCCTACTGGAGGTTGGTTACAGACCACCGGCACTGGACTGACCAAGAGTGCTTTGGATTTGAAACATTCAAATTCAGAAGCAAGTTTATACAACCAAAAGCTTATTTTTTAAGTATATTTTCAAATTGGTCGCCATTTTCTAGAAGGCATAAATCCGTGCCCGCTTTAAATTTCGTCGTTCACAGTTCCCCACAGAAAATAGACCAGAGGACTTAAATCAGGGGATCTAGCAGGATATTCTACCACCCCACCATTACCAATCCCGCGATTTGGAAATTGTTTATTGAAATAATTTCGTACAACTGCAAAGTTTGACTTGTGTGGGGTTTGTATCGTTTCAATTTCTTTGTTCGTAATCCTCTCCAAACACGTGTTTGCGGCAATTCCAATCGTTGTTTATCTAAAAAACCAGTAGTTGAAGCATTGCAAATTATAGTAATCTAACGTTTACCATTTCCAAAGTATCTCCTTGATCGTTTTCTACATTTCCATGAGGATTATAAGAATGGCGGGGTTTACTAAACGATCCATGGTCCGCTAAATTTCTGTCCAATGTTAGGAATATTGTACGATGGGGTATTTCTATGAGAAAAACAAGAAATCCTTATCATAACACGCTTTTCGTTATTGGGAAACGGCATTTTACATCAACATACTACCACAATTACGGTTTATTTCGTTAAATGACAAACCCAGCGCTGAGCGCGCCGCTTGGTCCAAGTGCATTTTCTTGACGTTGCTTGGCAACGAGTCTAGCGGTCTGTAACCAAGCTCCAGTTGGTTACCTGAAGGCTTTTTGATTATTACACCATTATTTTAAAAAATAATGCTTACTTCAGATAATTGTTCAGCACAAAAATACGAAACTTTGCCAAATTTAAACATACGCTATATCTCCACTAATAAGCGAGAGATCCCCATGGTGAGCCTCGAAATTGAATCACCCGGTATAATCATAGATACGTATGCAATGAACTTATTATATGTGAGACGTATATAAATTTAATTCTTTGCTAGACTTATTATTATCAATAATTGGATTAAAAATCATAATGCTGTCACGACTAGTACGAAAACATAGTCACCGAATCGACTGTTAAATCGTCCGCAACCGCCTTTAAACAAAGGCAACACGTTTTTCCCATTGTATAGTTTTCATGTTTCTAATATATTGAAAATTAGTACCAATCTTCTAATGTTCAAATATTATCTTTAACTGTCTGTTGGTTTTTTTCTTCATTTATGGTTAACAGCCACACAGATTTTTAAGTAGAATGTTTACCTAAAGATTTTTTTTACATAAAAAATGTTTCAATGTTCGTGTTTTTGAGTAATTTTGTTGCATTATGTTTTGGTTGTTATTCCATTTTGTTGCTCAAGTAACCAACATTGTTTTTCCAAAAGGAATAGTAATTTCTTCGTGAATTTAGATGGCAGAGGAGTTTCCTTCATTTCAGTTTTGCATTCATCGGTTGCATTCTTGTTCAAATTGTATGGCATTACATACTGGGCAACATGGATTTGCCGAATAAAAGTGGATAGGCGTTCTGGGTTGATTTTTTGCGCATATTATATACATCCCGTTTCAAAAGTTAGCTATGACGTCAGGTGTGTTTTTGAGTTTTGTTTTCGTTTACTGTAGACGTTCGCGTTTAAATAAAAGCTGTCAGTGCTTCAAACACACATGTGCAAAACCTTTGCTTTGATATTCTTTTACTTCTAAGGGGTTGGGTTGACCCGATATAAAGTCGTAAAAAATCCCACGTTTTTTTGATATTTTGACCTCAACTTCGTCGATAGTTCCAATATGACTTTATTTTTGTTTCAGCGGAAACATAGATTGACACCGCCTCTTTGCTTTCTATTCATGAAATCCACGTTCCTCACAGTTATCAATATTTTGCGTATTTCAGCAGGGTCAGATATAAATCCTCCATCAAATGATAAATTTAAAAGTACCATTCCAATTGGAAAACAAAGTTGCAGCAAGGCAGTCTTGCTGCAACTTTGTTTGTTTAACATAAACGTTAAATTATCCTGTATACCTTTTACCAGACTAGGCAAATCCGAGACTACGCGATACCGACCGAGTCATTTAACGACTTTTTGACTGATGATCGCCATCAGGTATCTGAAGATGATGGTCAGATGATTGATGGTCATCGAAACCTCATAAATTATCGATTTTGACAGACGGAATAACCTAAAATCTAATGGTTTTTGTTATTGCGGTATAATCAGGTTGTGCAGAGCCGGCCTAAAGAATCTGCTTAAACTTTTAATGTTAAAATGAAATAAGGTATTTGTTTATTGGATTCTTGGACAGTTGTTCCACCATGGCCCATTTTTATATTTTACATAAATCTTCAAAACGTATTTTGACGATTTGGATATGGAACCTTTCGTGTCCTTTGTGTGGATTTGCGTTCTTCAGGTTTCGGGGTTTTGAACACAAAATAATCCATAGGTAGCTTATTTTAAACCAGTACTACGAAGTCCTACGGATTCAAATGTCTACAATAATCTCATGTTCTTTATATGTATATTGCTCAACACTAGTGTGGAAGGTTAAAGCCCACATTTACCAGAAACCATCTGACATCAGAGACTATATTTACTCCCACCGTTCATCGTAAACGCCATAATATTGACCAGAAAGTACTTACTATCGATACGTCATAATGTAACTGAAAGCATCTAAGCAATCTCCACGATTTATTTCTAATATCGTTGCCAACAGGTTCTAAAAGACAACACTCCAAAGAACGTGTGGCTGTACATCAGCGCCCAAGGCATCAACATCTTCGAGAGAGGTCCATCAGCAAACCACAGCGGACCAATGCTCTGCGAGATGTTCGAATGGCGTAGCATTCAAACCTTGTGCTATAGCAAGCATTACCTCTGCGTCCTACCACATGCAGCAAAACTCCATCGTTCCAAACTCAAGAAGTACAAATTAAAAATGGACCACAAAAAGTAAAGTACCATCCTTCTTATGGTAAAAAAAAGATTTGATGTTTTGCTTTTTTTATTTGTTCCAGGAGTTATTTCACTTTTCGACTAGCTTCCTTACACCACCAATTCTTCCTAAGGTTACGAACAGAATTCACCTCCCTGCAATCGTTATCCCAACAATTCGGAATTCCGCTAAAAGACATCAAGAACGAAACTAATTCTTTGTTCAAACTGGAAGCCCTAACCAACCCATACCTATCTTTAGACAAAGCCTCAGTGAACGCAGAAACCGAATTCAAAATCGAATTTTGCCCATCGAGGTCGGAAAGTCCGAGAAATTTAACGAAGCGCAGAAGATCGAGAAGCGTTAACGATTTCCAAGCCATCGATAAAGACGATGTTAACGAATGCTTCCAGAATAAGGAGAACGAGAATCCAGTTCATCGACCACTCGCCACCAGGACTTATACTGGTTTGGTGCTAGATAGCAGTTGTTTATCCGGTTTGCCAAATCAGCAGACTTTTGACAAGAGACGGGGCGTCAAGATGGGAACCCGGGCTTTTGCCAATATGGGACGTAGGTTTTCGAGGTCCATGGAGGCTGTGAATTCGTTGGTTAACGATGATCTGGAGCAGTTGTCCTTGCAGAGCGTCTCGATTCCTTGCAGCACCGTTTCGACGCCTCAGTCTCCTGTCAACGAGATCCGGCCTAATACAGATGCCTATATTATCGGTAAGTTTTTGTTAAGAGGAAAATTATTGTACGAGGTGAATAAAGGCGTATTTTGCATAGCCGTCCCCAGCAAAGGTCACGAAATAAACTTAAAAAATGACGAAAACAATACATTCCGATATTGTAGATTGTAGAATATTGTAAGAATCCAAGCATTTCATGCTTTCTTGTGAGTAACACATTCTGAGAGAGTAATAAAATAAATACCTATACTTTATGATATTATTTTATTTAATGTTAATTATTTTAAAAATAACTGACACTACATTTTTAGACATATTTAAGTGTGTATTTAAGCATTGGAAAGTTGCCAATTTAAATAAGCAATTTGAGGAAATTATTATCTTTTAGATTCAGCGAAACACATTCTGTGATAATGCTGTAATTTCTCAGGAATATCTTAATATCACAGGAGCGTAATGAAAAAAATGCAGCAATATTGCTGGTGCAGCGATGTTGCAGTAGAAAAAGAACGCAAATAACTGCAAATTCATTTTTATACCCACCTCATTTACTGCGGTATGCTATATTCTATTTTGTCAAAACATTTGTAACACCCTTAATGTCCGTCTGTCCGTTTGTCTGTGTACAGTCTAGGGTGGTTAAAAAAGCATTGCAAAATTTCGTCTGAATTCTGTTTTCTGAGGTCGAAATGACAGTTTATTATCTTAGAGGGACATTATTCATTAACAAATTTCTTCACATTGTTTAAACAATCAATTATTATTCATTTTCACTTTTTCTAATTATGATAGAAAAGTCAGGTTTTTTATTAAATTAACTATGAAATTTCATGTTTGAGATACCTTGCCTATATTATCTAATAAATACACATTTGCTTAAACAAATGCCATTTGTTTAAACATTTTTTTTGCAATTCGCATAAATTTTTTTTTTTTTGATAGCCAACTGGTATTCTCAAGTGACATCATTTATAATTTGGGATGGTTTTCAATATTTCATCAAATTAGAATACAGGGAACAGTTTCCAGCCAGCAACAAATTAACATTATCTTGACATACAGTGGTAGGAAATCAGAATAAGAAATGGTGAAAGAAATGTGATTAATAACATTGGTTGACTTTAGGAAAATTAATATTTATAAATCCCCAATTTCTTTAAAAAGGGAGTTTTCAATCAAATTTTTTCGAATAAGTGATATTGAAAACGAATAATATTTTATTATTTAAACAATGGAAATCATCCCAAAATATAAATGATATCACTTGGGATATTGCAAACTTAAAATTTACAAGTTCTTTTAACAAAAATGTTAACTTTTCTACCAGATTTAGGAAAAAGTTGTGTATGAATAATAATTTATTGTTTAAACAATAGGAGGATTTTTTAATGGATATAGTCACTCTAAGATAATAAACTGCCATTTCGAACTCGAAAACCAGAATTCAGACGGATTTTCGAGAAAAACGAATTATTTAAACAAACAAAATTTGTTTAAACAAATGTAAATTAACTGACAAATGTTCATAAACATCCCACTAGCCTTATAATAGTGATTTTTATGAGAAAAAAAAGAGAATGGAAATAGGGTCAATTATCTGAAGAATTTACATTTTGTCATTAAGGGTACTTTTCAGGGCACTGTGGGGATGAGTGGGTGCATCAAATCCATAAGTATGATAGGTCAAATTATTCCTTGGAAAGTCCTCTACAGGTTCTATAACTTTAGTTTTAAGTTTTCCCAAACCCCGAACAATTAGTGGAAAATACCAAAAAATGTCCTTTCCCATGCAATTTCTTATGGAATCATAATTTCGAAAAAAAATACGTGTCCACTTTTTTTGGATTTGGCAACGATTTGGGGGTATCGTTGATTTCTAAATACAAATAGCCAATTCGAACAACCCTAGACTGTACACGGTAACTGCCGTAAGTTTGAAGTAATTGATCTGGAATTTGGTATACAAGCTTATCTCTTAAAAGTAAGGATAAATTTATGAATGTACAAAATCGCTTAACTACATTTTTTTTAAATTCGCTATATAACTGCCGTAATTTTACAGCAATTGATCTGAAATTTGGCATATAAGGTTATCCCTTAAAAAGAAAGGAAAGTTTGTAAATGAGCAAAACCGGTTAACTCCATTTTTTAAATTCCACATAACTTTCTTACTAGTTATCTGTGCATTTGTTGTTCAGTTCCTTCAAAACTTTAATTGCAGTTTAAAATACTAACAGATGGAAGGAACAAGAAACTACATAATTTGAAACAAAGCGACAACGAAGTAAATATTGTAAATAAATGAATTAATGAGTTAAACAAATATCAATAAAAAAATAAAATAAATACAAACATTCAAAACATTAAGAGTTTTAAAAGTTTGACTTATACTTATTCGTTTCCTTAAGAAGCTATTGTCTTAAAAAGCTTTTTTTGGAAGCCGTTTAACATACGGGTTTGTTGATATTTAAACTACATTAATTTGTTAAGACATTGAAAAAAATAAGTAATTCCATACGAAACGTTTTAGTCAGAACGATATTTAGGTTCTAAAACAAGAATGGAAAAGACCCCATACCATTTGATATAATTTAACCTACTACGCAGGTTAGTGTTAAACATTGACGTAAAGTAGCACTGAAATCGCTGAAATACGCGACGTTTTAATGGCTACAAAAGCATCGCAGCCAATGTGATTCTATGACCCGCGAATGACTCGCCGTGAGCGGATGACGTCAAATTGACGTCACGTGAGCTTCTCCATTGTATACTATTACAGGAACACTTCCCACGTGACGTCACGTCACCTACCGGTGTTTCTTTTACTGGTTATAGAAACGAGTTATTGGTGTTTCCAAACGTCACCTAAGGTAGGATTTTATTGCTGTGAAACGTGGAAACGAATTTGCCATTGATCTTATCAGAAAGTCTATACAAAACTATATCACAGAGTTGTGATAAGCATTTAGTTTCATATAAATTTTGAAGTGTCAAAGTTTCCTTCGAGCCTACTTAGAGAACTGTATCACGTCGCATTGCGCTTTCTGTTTTGTATAACATCAACAAGGGCCAGAAACGAGATTTGTGAAAATTTTGGGTGCAGTTCCTTTTGACGTGGCATGAATGGGTCTATTGGTAGTAGCCATAGCTCGAAATATTTTCTTAAAGGGCAGAAATCGAATCAAATTTTGTTGGTCTATGTAACATAAGAATTAAAATTGAGATTATCTTGTCAATTTTGTGTGTACACCATATGTAAAACATATGCGCCACTTAAAAATTTTATTTAAACCCCTCTATTTCAGGTTCCAGTATAAAATCGGATAACCAATTCTTCCCGGACCTCCAAGAGAGCCTCAGCGAATCCCTGATGAACAAACTGAACAACTTCTCATTTGCGGAGGAACGTTTTCTCCAACCGATAACTATATTTAAAGACATCAAGGGCAGCCTCGGCATGCAGATAACCGAAGGATCCGACGGCAAAGTCTACATCCAGACTGTCATCTCAGGAGGCCCAGCCTACTCCACTGGACGAATCTTCAGCGGCGACCAAATAATATCAGTCGACGGTCAAAATTTACTCTCCATGAAGTACGACGATGCCTTAAATTTATTAAAAATGACAGGACATAAAGTCGACCTAATATTATCGCAAATGAAGAACTTTAGTAATATTTCAAAGAACTTAACCTTAAATTTAACTGATATTAACGAGTCGCATTTGAAAAACTTGAAATTGGAGAGGACTATGCAGAAGTTGAAGAATATTTCGCAGAATGCTACTTTGACGCAGAGTCTTGAGCATTTTGAAACAGTTGAAAAACACGTGACCGAGAGTTGCTACGATATTTCGAATCTCCGTAAGTATAATTCTGTTTTTAATAATACGGTGACAGAAAGCCCGACGGAAGTACCATATCACAAACATATCAGATATGAGATAGAACCGGAAGCTGCTGAGTTGATGCTTTCTGACACCTTACCCAAGAATTTAAACAAAAGCGTCTCGAAATCTTGTACTCAAATATACGCGAAGGAAGCCAACAACAAAGCTGTTATAGTGGATATGATTCCAAAACAGAACATCTCCATATATCATTCTCTAGACCGGAAACTGACAAAAATGAACGGGAAAGATCCAGAAAATCAAATGGTCGCGTTACCCAGGAGTCTGGGTTTATCCAGAAAATGGCGCGGGCCCGTTCGGTATCCTGTAACGCCTGTGAAAAAGGATAATTCCGAAGATATTACAACTTCTGACGAGGAGCAAGTTTTTATCTAATAATTCACAAAACACAAACACACACACAAGGAAACAATAATTAGGTTTAGGGTTGTTTAGGATTTGTACATAATATTGAAATCTAGTTTGTATGCGTTTATTTCCGACTGATGTAACCCAGGATTTTTTTACCATATGCAGAGCAAAGCCTCCACTATAAATATGTCTGATGTTAATTTTGTATACAGGTGTAAGTTTTTCTAGAGGCTTGCAATTATAGTATGGCTAAAAATTAATGTGCCTAAACGTACTTTGTAAGTGTTACAATTTAAGGATATTCAAATATATTATTGTATACTTATTATAATGACGAATATGTACACTAACTGAGAATAATAGAGTTTAGGATGTGTTATTATTATTATACGTGTTAGTTATATTGTATACACTCTTTACTGTATTATTATTAATTGTTAGGAATAAAGTACTAATTATTGCAATGGTGTCTTATTTACAATTTTTGACTTATATACCAACTATTGATAAGATATTGATAAGATTACAGGGATAGACTTCAAAAGCGTACGGAAAATATCAATAAACAAAGTGCATCAATGAACAAAAACTGCAGAGTTTTGCCTGGTATTTGAGCCAACCATACATAACATTCTGTATTACCAAAATAACGGAAGGATTTTTTATTTGTGTCACCCTCTATAGTAGAAAAGAGTAACTTGGTATCAGCGTTAACACAGGTTGCGTCAATCTGTCAGTTTGATTGCCTAATGAAGACGAAGTTTTTTCGGCACTAATATAACTATCGATATTTATATCTAAACTTAAGACTGCGGTCGCTGTATAGGTTGGTCATCAATCAATAAAGGTGGTTAAAATCAAATGAATCGCATAAAATGTAGGATATTTATTACTTAAAAACACTTTGGAACTCATGGCGATACACTTTTTGTACACATTTACCTTTTTCTTAACATTATGGGGGCAGGGCAATTTCTGTCGGTATAGGTACTTATTTGGGAGTCCTCACACCGCTATAGTGTCTCAAGTCTAAAGTGGACAGCCAGGGGTAGAGGATAGCTTTCAAACGTGTTTAAAGTCACCATCTACTTTAAGTGAAATTGCACTGTTATTCATCTTCAGGCTAGTCATTCTATACGATGTGGTAGCTTCTGCAGGCGTGGGATAGAATAAGTTTACAAAGAAAAATGTAGATGTTCCGGGAGAACAACACAAACCCAGAACAACTGAAAACAACCCGTATTTGTATTATACTAAACACTACTGCAGGAAACTTGTTTTCACCTTGTTTTTGTAATTGATCTTTCGATAATTCCATCCGAGTTAAGCTATCTCCCAGCCTATTCTTTTGGATACGTCGCGTTGGTGATACTGCCCAGTGCTGTTTCCCTTATGCTGGCCAAACTACGACATCGTTCTCCAAGTATGGCTTCCTTAGTTGATGAAATAATATTGAACTGTTTTACCTTCTTGTTCTTCGTCCTCCAGCATTAGTCGTTCCCGTTTCTATAATTTTTAATAAATCTTTGGCCAGCGGAGCGTTCCCAGCGGTATGGAAGCAGGCAAATGTTGTGCCGGCACATAAATCGGGCAATAGGTCTCTGGTTACGAATTACCGAAAGGTCTTTGAGAAGCTGGTCTATAATGTGTTATTGTCCCATGTTAAAACGGCTATTGTGCCGCAACAGCACGGGTTTCTTCCTTTTCGATCCGTTGATACCAATTTGGTAGAGTATGTTGACTATTTGTTGGAATCTGTTGATGCTTGTGCTCAAGTTGATGCTATCTATACCGATCTTAGTAAAGCGTTTGACAGGGTGGACCACGGCTTGCTTTGCTTGAAACTTCGAGGATTCGGCGTACACGTGAACTTGTTGAGATGGTTTGAATCTTACCTTACAAACCGATCACAAGCGGTGTACTTAAAGGGTTTTAGGTCTTCCTATGTTCCGGTAAAATCTGGAGTGGCACAGGGCAGTCATCTCGGTCCATTATTGTTCCTCCTATTCATCAACGATGTGTCTGACTGTTTCAAAAACAGCAGATTCTTAATTATGCTGACGATCTGAAGGTGTTCAGGAGGATACACACTAGTGCGGACTGTTCTGCACTTCAGGCTGACCTGGACAACCTTCATAGGTACTGCGAGCGTAACTTTCTTTCACTCAATATCAACAAGTGCCATTCGATTACGTTCACGCGCAAACGGACTAGGGTGTGGTTCGATTATTCACTTGGTGGTGTGCCACTCCGTCTTGAGGGGCCGCGAAGGATCTGGGATTGATATTGGATAGTAAATTGATCTTTGATGCCCATGTTGATGCTGTCACATCTAAACCTTACCGCATGCTGGGATTTATCATGCGTATCACCAAGTACTTTAACAGCATACCTGCGATAAAGTCCCTGCACTACGCGTACGTATACTCGGTACCTACTAAACTACGCATCATTGTCCTGGTGTCCTTTGTATGCTGTTTACACTAATCGCGTGGAAAGAATCCAAAAGAAATTTCTTGCATATTTATCCTTTCAAGCCTACGACCTGGCTTGTCCACATTATAATATTTTAACGTTCAAATGCGACATAGATTTTGTGATTAATGTTTTTATACAGGATTCTTAATAATTTGGCAGATTCTGTTCATATTCTTGGCAGGATCGGGCTAAGGGTTCCGTCGCATGACTTCCGTCATAACCTAGTTTTTTGGATTCCGCCCATAAGAACTAACGCTTACTGCAATTCTCCTTTTTCACTCTATTTTAGCCTACGAGTTTTAATAAATAATCAGCGAGATCGCAACTATGATCATAATGGAGCTTGGGGCAGGGCCTGCCCTAGGCGGTAGGCAAGGTAGGCAACTGCCTACGGCGGCAAAGTTTAGGGGCGGCAAAACCACCTTCTAAAATCACCTACCAACTACAATAAAAAGGGCTCTAAAATGTTGCCTGAATCTAGAAAATAAAGGAATTGTAAAATACAATCAAATTAAATCGGAATTAACAGGCTTCAGGCCATTCCTATATTTTAAGATGCATAGCAGCCAATAGACATACTTAAATAAAATAGCTTATTAGCGTTTATAAAGAATTAGGATCAATTAGGAAAAATAATATGAAAGTGTACTGTAGTGTAGTGATCCTTTACAAAAATCAAAAGAGAAATATAAAATAGTCCTAACGATCCTTTTGAGTTTTATGCGATATCCACAAACTTAAAGAAAATGTTATAAGTAAAAATGATTTACTGGCATATTCCAAAGATATAGAAGCCGCTTTAAAAGTTGGCGAATCCTCCATCTTAATGGCTTAGCATTTGCTGCCGAAATGGTAAGCTAGTTAATTTTTATTTGGGTAGACACATAATTTGCCTGCCTATAAAAATAATATTAAAATGTGCTGAGTCTTTGATGATATTATTATTGAAATTAATTAAAAACTATCAGTGATTAAAAAACTCCCCATGAAATGCTTGCATCAATATCTCCGAAAACATTACTATTAGCAGAACAAATTATACATCATATTAAAGATAAAATTTTGATGAAGATGTGGGTACATGATAAACAAAGAATTACTTAAAATATTGAAAGATTTAGATTTGGGAAAATGTAAAGAACGGATTTATTATGTCAATATCTATTCTGTCAAAAACGACAGAAGTTTGCTGATGACAGATGACTTAACAGTGTAGATATTGACATAATATTTCGGTTCTGAAAACCTGTTTTTTAACCTTCTCCCAAATCTACATCTTTCAATATTTTTAAGTAATTCTTTTCATCTTTAATATGGTGTACATTTTGTTCTGCTAAACTTAATACTTTCGGAGATATTTGATGCAAGTAGTTCATGACAAATTTCACTGATAATCACTGATAATTTATAATAAATTTCAATAATAATGTCTCCATTCAAATATTTTGATGGTATTATTGGTACTATTTTCATAGTCGGGCGAATTAATTATGATGTTAAATGATTTTGCGTCCATAGACCTTGTTTCCAGAAGGTCCAGTTGACGTTTTTAAAAATTCATTACCTCCCTCAATATTGGGCCAAATTTAAACATTGCTTAGCAGTTTTTTTCTAACTCAGCCCTAGACAGTTTGCTAAACTAATATTAATAAAAAAAAGTACTTAAGAACCATGTCTACTTAAAATTGTCTTAATGCGTTAGCAATGAAGTTACTCACGATTTTGCAAAAAAAGGTTCGAAAGAGCTAATTTTAATTTAGGGTTAAACTTTGTATATTGTATAATCAATGGCGAAAACCAAAATTAGCTATCGTCTTTTGTTTTCGAGTATTATTATCCCTTTTAATCTAAGCAAATTGCACTGCGAGATATGCACTGTCAAATATTTGTACCGAAAGTCCCGAAAATATGAACATTTAATGCCGATTCGTAACATCGTACATCTGGACTTGCAAACACGTTGCAAGGTCTCGAACGCATCGGCTGGCTCGACAAAAACTTGTAGTTCTGTGGCCGTAAAAAAATACCTTCTACGCCAATATTGGGCTGACTATTTGAGGTAAACATATTAATGCCGCATGAATGCACCGGTGAAAAATACATTCTTATGCCTGAAAGAAATAGTTTTCGCGCTATAGAATTCTTAATACGTTTTACTTTCGACAAGAAAATAATATCTTGGTACGTAGTGTGTAGGATGTTTGTTTTCGCTGCATCACTAACGCGTCTTGCAAAATATAATAAAAAATTATACACAACTCATGATGCATGAATTTATTATTTGATAATAATTATTTCAATCATTCGCAGTTGGTTTGTTATAAAAGTAATTAATAAATCAATCAGGGGGGCGGCACTATTGAGATTTGCCTACGGCGGCAAAAACGCTAGGGCCGGCCCTGCTTGGGGCAGCATTTAACCCTACTGTGATAAATACGTGAAGAATAACCTAAAAAGTAACTTTAAAAGGGTGGTTTCATAAGTATAAGATATAGAATAGACATGTTTGGCGGTAGCTGATTCGTTACTTCAAAGAATAAGCACTAAGAATTGTTATAACGGTTAACATTTAATAGTTTCTACCTAGTACCTCTGGCTTATAATTGAAACCAAATTCTAATTTCGGTGCAACAATTTATTAGAATACATTATACTTAGTAAACTTACATGTGATGGAGGTAATACAAATAAGTTGCACACAACCAGAACTAAGACAAAGTCGAAAGCGACCGACAAAAACGAATACGGTATTGAAACGAGCAGAATTTGGTCCAAAATGTTACCGAAAAAATAATTATACGCTACATAAACTAAGAAATCCTCAACACTTTAAATGTACTATAGCGTCCTACGTGTATGCTGATATTCAATAAACCATTTATTGGGCATATACAATCTCGCAGCAGTAATTAAAATCGTTCATATCTACGATGTAGGTTTGATCTTCGCATAATACCCTATTAAAGTAAATGCGGTCCTTGAATTATATCTGAAAAGGGGATTTGATGTTTAGTTGAAAACAATGATGACGATCACTTACCCGAGTCGCAAAACATCACCGAAAAGTCATGCTGCGTATTTTGATGAACACAGCAAAACTAAGAAAGCCCCTATCCTTTGGCCATACACGCTACACGTACAGGCTACACGTATGTTTAAATATGTATAGAATTTTGATATTTCGCAGTTTATGCGATAGCAAGCGTATAAAAGAGGGAGTGTGTGGTTATGTGTTGTACGTTTGACATATGCCATTTGATATCAACAATCAATGTGTACTGTGTCAGCGTGTACCATTCTTAGAAAAAAGTTACTAAAAACGATTGTACAATTTGTTAATTGTAACACCGAAAACAGTGTTACATTGTGTGCATTGTGAATGCAAAATAGAAAAACAGCACACATACTTATTCTATGTGTACGACACAAAATCCAAAGATTTCCAAAGACGTTTACTACAAATATAAAATAGTGAACAAAATGCGATAACTAAAAACTATACTCATTAATACTGGTAGAGGCGTAATCCGCCATCTCTTTTTGTATTGCTATGGCATTGATTGGTCTCTATTTAAGGGCGGGAGGTTTTCAAAACCCACAAAATGGCAATTTTAAATGGCAAATTTAAATGGCAATTTTAAAGTGGGTACAATTCT